>JBAMJV010009502.1:0-64579 GCA_037951105.1 Echinarachnius parma
ATGCAGAGGGGGAAGGTTTGGGAGGGGTATCCCCCTCCCACGGGGAAGAGTTGGCATTTATATACTTGAAATGGTGCAATCTGGTGCATAAAAACATAAACCATATGCCACATATTTGTTATGAATCCAACATCATAGCTTACAGCCAAAAATGACTCCCGATCGAGGGCGCGAAGCGACCAAACGCTGGGGCAGAACCAGAGGGGGGGGAGGGGGGGGGGGGGTTTGGAGGGGGTATCCCCCTCCCAACGGGGAAGATTTTGCATTTATATACTTGAAATGGTGCAATTTGGTGCACGTAACACAAACAGACCGAGCAATAACAGCCTACACAGGAACTACGTGGACCGGTACAGAAAAATCCACCCCAGACGTAAGTGCGTATCTCACCGGCGGAGGACTCGGGAGACCCGAAAATGGTTTGCAATCTCACCAAGGCGAAGTCTCGGAGACTTTTCCGCGACGTATCCATGGTGACAAACAATTGCCCGAGGAGCAGGAACAAACTGTACCAAATGATAAAAAACTCAGTCACGGTGGTCTCTAAAGTGGGTCAAGCAACGTCAAGTAGTGTCGCGGAGACGTCCTCCGCAACGTCTCCTCTCAGTCGCCTTGGTCTCCAGTAGGTCGCGGCGACGTTTCCCCAGTCGCCGACAGATTAGTCTCCGCGACGTCGCCGCGACTGATGGATACGTCGCGGAGACCTGCTGGAGACTGAAAAAGTCTCCAAAAAAATCGAACATGTTTGATTTTCCCGCGACTCCCCGGAGATCCAGCTATTCTCCAGGAGACGTCGCGGCAACGTCGCGGAGACGGCTCCGCGACTAGCGGAGACTGAGTCGCCAACTAGTCGCCAACTAGTCTCCAGCCCGGTGAGATACCACCTTTACATACGCAAATTATTATCAAACAGACATATAAATAAACTCCCCCTTTGCAAGAAAACGAACTTACAACAATAAATCATGACGTGATCAGGGATCGTTCATCCCCCCCCCCCCCCCCCCCCCCTCCGCAGGGCCTGCTGTACTCCCGACAGTATGAAACTACATGTTGGTTCTACATTGGTTTCATTTGGTCGAATATATATACATAACTCAAGACCTATTACTCGTGAGGTGAATATTGAGGGTTTTGATTCCCTTTAACTTTTTTTCTTGTTAATAACGTGATCTAGAAAAAGATAAATTACACGCTATATTTCGCATTGCCTCAAGCATGGATTAACGCGTTTCAGTTGGCGAAAGAACAATATTTGTTTACATATATTCTTCCCTCTTGAGACAAATTTCCATAAATACGTCATCTACCGCTGATTTGATTGGCTGATTCTTTTGGTCGTCTATGCATGTAGCAAATATTTATGTCGGTAATGAACTTATTGACGTAAATTTGGCCGTGAAATAATACACGTTGTCCTTACTCCTTAGATTCCAGTCAGAGATATCGAGGAACCAGTCCTCAACGGGTTAATACGTATCGACCAATGCTGCGTTGATGTGCAGGGCGTGATCTGTAGGCGCCCCGACAAGCGCGGGGAACTATATTATATTGTAAAGTTTGTTTAACCCATGACATTTGGATGCGCTGTGTGCAGGATTGTGTTACAGTTCACTGGTAAAGTTAGTGGGCGTGGACATATCTAGCTACTTGAACAGATATAGAGAGACGCAGACTTATCGCATTTATACCTTTGAATGACCCTCGAGGTTGGTTCCGTCTTGCTTGATGTGTAATTCTCACTGTTCCCAGACAATTGTAAAGAGACAGCAAGGTTTTGTCATCTGGACTATTATGTGAATGAATATCATAAATAACATCTAGGTACCGGACACTTGGATCTTATGTAACGTCATGCAACTTGAGGGTGTATATTGTTTGCTTTACTCACTCACAAGGAACTGAAATTATGAACCACACTGATTGCAATTAAACGTTTTGATTTCCGTGACTCTCGAAGTTTTTGAGCCGCTTCTGGCGATACATTTTGTTGTTTATACACACTTTTTGAAAAGTGACTGAAAAGGACCAAAGAAATATTTCTGGTCGGTTTCTGTTTATGTTAGAATTGAAAAGTGATACAAATTAACAATGTTTTGTTATTTTGATTTGTTCAATGGATAAACAGTATCTATTGACGTGATTTTAAGTACGTTATGTTTTGGTGCTTTTTGGGCTTCGATGGACTGGGTGATTTATTATCATATATACAGTACTGTTACACAGACAGATTTCAAACTCTCACACATTGAACATTGAATGAACGGACAATGTTGAGATATGCAGATTTAACTCAATACTAGACCGTTTGGATAGAGGTTAAGCTGTTGGGTTCGAGACCTCTTTTGAAAGAGTGCTGGCTAGCTGCAATCCGGAGGTAGCTTGTGATCGAGTCCTAGCGACATTAGAAGTGGTAAATATAATGTGTAAAGTTAAAGCTGTGATAGATCGTGGCATTTCTTTTGATCGCAGTGCCTATGTAAGAATATCGCTAATATTCGGTTGATTACTCATGTTAAATACAAACTATTATACAAAATGGGTTGGAAATGTATTTGTATATCAAACAAATACAATGTTTAATATATGGTAATTAACCCTTTCAGGTAATATCAGTAACTTCTGGTGTTAATTCGCCTTAGCGGCTTTTCGCGCTATCATCTGTGGCAGCTCGGCTAGTATGCTCCCAGGGGAGTTAAGAAAATACTCAATATTACAGTGTGGGTTTCAAATATTACGGATGACCATGGGTAATAGTAATTAAATTATTATTTAAGCGCTTAGAAGCTCTTTGCAATATGCGCTATACAGAGCGTATCAAAAAAAGTGTTACACTTTGGAACGTTTTTTCAAAATTACATTTTTATATATTTAGAAGATTTGTTCATGTCGATGGATGCCCAATGGTCTCATCTATCAAGTGCCACTAACAAAACAAATTTTCGTTCACGCTTGGGCGAACACTGACTGTTTTTGTACAGAGTGTCAAAAATGGCTTGCGCCAATTTGAAAGAAGAGGGACAATTAAACCAGCAGACCGAATAAGTACTCCCATTCAAACAAATTGCTCTTTGCCATGAATTTAAGATTATTTTATGATAGTGTAATCATTTTGTGGCAATTTTCTATCATAATTTAAATGATTTCATTGCTTTATGCATGGGTTAGAATAAATAAGCCATAGATTGATAGATAATAAAATGATTTAAATCGTTAATGACAAAATGTCCAGCCTGTCCTCATTAACGATGCAAATCCTTTCATTGAGTGTGACACATACAAAAGATGACCCAGAAGCATGCATGAACGAATATTTATGTTGGTAGATTGATGGGCTGATTGATTGATTGGATTGATAGATTGATGGATTGATTGATGGATTGATTAATGGATTAATGGATTGATTGATTGATTGATTGATTAATTGATTGATTGATTGATTGATTGATTGATTGATGTATTGATGGATTGCTGGATTGATTGATGGATGGATTGATCGATGTAATGATGGATTGATGGATGGATGGATGGATTGATGTAATCAGTTAAATTATGATAGAAAATTGCCACAAAATTATTACACAATCATAAAATATTCTTAAATTTATGGCAAAGAGCAATGGGAGTACTTATTCAGTCTGCTGGTTTAATTGTCCCTCTTTCAATTTGGCGCAAGCCATTTTTGACACTCTGTACAAAAACTGTCAGTGTTCGCCCAAGCGTGAACGAAAATTTGTTTTGTTAGCGGCACTTGATAGATGAGACCATGGGGCATCCATCGACATGAACAAATCTTATAAATATATAAAAATGTAATGTTGACAATTTTTTCAAAAGTGTAACGCTTTTTTTGATACGCCCGGTATAAATACATGTATATATTATTAGTAGTAGTATTACATACACTGTTGGTCATAATGTTGGAATATTTTTTTTTTAGATCCAACTTTATTCTTTTTTGCCTGTTTTTTGCGCCTAATGAATCATTTTAGACTAAAAATAATCATTACATTATGTTTCTAAACTACCAATGTACAATACATAGTAGCATGAATGTGCATTAATTAATTTATTCTTTTGTTTTGAACTTTGAAAGGCAGGACCTTTGATGATTGGCCCTTTTCCTTCTCCAAAGCGTATGTCCAGCGAGTCATCGTTATGGGTCATTTCTCAAAGTTGGCCGTGAGATTTTCAACCAAAATTGGCACAGAGGCTCTCGAGGCCATACCCGGTCCAATGCCATTGGCTACCCGCCGAACGATGCTTGTGCTCCACCAGGAAGGGGTGTCAACAAGCAATGTCTAATATTTCGTTGGACCATCGCAGATTAAGGTCTGTAAAGTCCTCAGATGTTATCGAGAGAAGGGTCAATTAAAGCCAATATTGTCTCTAGGACGTCTACGATTGACCACCAGGATAGATTGTCGCAAATTGCTTAACCCATGCCGTAGAAACCGGAAATGCCAAAAAGGAGTCTTCGCCGACTATGAAGAAAACACTATGGAATCAACGCCTTCCGCCAAACTGTACATCAGCAACCCCTCTAAAATGGTCACATAGCAAGACAAACTACCAAGTGTCCACCCAATACCATGTAACCGAGATTTACCGGACATCCCTGGACTAGGGAGCCCAGAAGATTTCCGCCTGGACACTAGAGATATGTCATCTTAATGGGTAGGAGCCATATCACTGTTGGGACGTCACAAACTCAAGTCGTTTAGTGAATGCAGACAACTTGGAAGTTCTCGCCACGTAATCGGCGAACCATTTGTCTTTTATCTGTTCGGTCAAGGATGTTATGGCTCGTACCCATTAAGATGACATATCTCTAGTGTCCAGGCGGAAATCTTCTGGGCTCCCTAGTTCAGGGACGTCCGGTAAATCTCGGTTACATGGTATTGGGTGGACACTTGGTAGTTTGTCTTGCTATGTGACCATGTTAGAGGGATTGCTGATGTACAGTTTGGCGGAAGTCGTTGATTCCATAGTGTTTTCTTCATAGTCGGCGAAGGCTCTTTTTTGGCATTTCCGGTTGCTATGGCACAGGTTAAGCAGTTTGCGATAATCTATCCTGGTGGTCAATCGTTAACGTCCTAGAGATAATCTTGGCTTTAATTGACCCTTCTCTCGATGACATCTGAGGAATTCACAGACCTTAACCTGCGATGGTCCAACGAAATAGTGGACATTGCTTGTTGACACCCCTTCCTGGTGGAGCACAAGCATCGTTCGGCGGGTAGCCAATGACTTTGGACCGGGTATGGCCTCGAGACCCTCTGTGCCAATTTTGGTTGAAAATCTCACAGCCAACTTTGAGAAATGACCCATAACGATGACTCGCTGGACATACGCTTTGGAGAAGGAAAGGGGCCAATCATCAAAGGTCCTGCCTTTCAAAGCTCAAAACAAAAGAATAAATTAATCAATGCAAATTAATGCTACCATGTATTGTACATTGGTAGTTTGGAAACATAATGTAATGATTATTTTTAGTCTAAAATGATTCATTAGGCCCAAAAAACAGGAAAAAGAATAAAGTAGGATCTAAAAAAAAAAATATTCCAACATTATTACCAACAGTGTATATTCGACGTTATGTTTGTATGCAAATCACATTTTGTTCGATTACATGTTATATTACGCTTAGACATTAAAATGTAAATGGTTTACCACATGTACGACACTGGTATGGATAGAGTGTATTTAGATATTGTTGTAACCACTCAACTTGAAACATTTAACGGTTACATGTCATTATCTGGCATTGCTCAGGTCAATTCAGTAGGAGCCCTGCTACTGACGGCGGCTTTGCTTGGAGAGGGGTAGCTCTGTCCATACCCGTCCACACGAACCAGCTTTTATTAAACGGGTGCTAGCTAGGAATTTGATTGTACTTCAAATACAAATCTTGAACCAGCCGTTATTTTTTTTTTAAATGCTTCCTCTTTTCAAAAATTTACCAAAGAGTTTTTTAAATAGTTGTTGATTATCTCTCTATCTAATCACTATTTCAACAAATAAAGAGTTTAATTCCAAAAGGTGCTAAATCCACTTTTGATGTTTTCGAGTAAATCAAGGTTTTCTGATAGACCACTTTTGCTTCAACAAAACTGCAAGATTTTCACACGGTTCAAAGATATACCCCCAAACATAATTAAAATGTTTAAAGAAATCCTGCTTTAGTATTTTATTTATTTATTTTTTTTTTTGGGGGGGGTTTTAGCGCCTTTTGGAATTAAAATTTTGACGCGTCATTCCACATTTTAAAATCTTAACCTTTTTTTTTTCCAGAGAATTTCATTTTGTTAATGGTCTGATATGAAACAATACTCTTTAAATCATAATTCTGGTTATAACACACACATCTTTTCATTAAACACATGATAGCCAGCATTATGTTGAACATACTTCTCACATCTTATCATTCAAGACATTTTTCCTCCACGCTTTTTTCAATCAAATGTAACACATTCTACAAAAGGTAAGTGCATGGGCAACTTCAATCATGATAATGTTCTCACTATTTAACTGAAGAGCACTATGTATGAAAACAACCACTCAGCACATTTCTAATATTGACAAAATAAACAAGCAGTTAAGACTATTATCGTGTGAAATTTGAAAATCTTGCAAATTTGCTTTACTCATCATCTCATCTCATAAAGGTGAATTAATCAAGACATACAAACACTTGTATGTAATTAAGTTTCCATACAATCTTGTAAATTAACATTTTTTTTAACAGTAGGCCTACGTGCCAGTGGGTGGGGTGGGTGGGGGGGGGGGGGGGGGGGGGGGGGGGGGGGGGGGGGTTGGCGCGTACGTACCCCCACCCCCAAATTCAGAAAGATCCACTTTTTGCTGGTCTCGGGTCCACTTTTTACCAGTCTCGAGTCCACTTCCACTTTGTATTAGTCTGGACCATCTTAACTGGCTTACATGACTCTCAGCCTATAAACTCTCAGCCTCGGAAACTGTTGGCGAGTGGTCTTGGTCTTGTGTTGGTAAATTACGCAACTCCCCATCAAAATTTCTGGCTACAGGCCTTTAACAGTAGGTGCCAGGGGGTGGGCAGGGGTGGGGGGGCGTACGTACCCCAGCCCCAAATTCAGAAATATCCACCTTTTTACCGGTCTCGGTCCACTTTTTACCGGTCTCTCTCGAGTCCCACTTTATGCCGGTCTGGCTTGTTAAACACGACTCTCAGCCTATGATCTCGGCCTCGTAATTGTTGGCGAGTAGTCTCGGTCCCGTTTTGGTAAATTATGCACCTCCCCAAGAAAATTCCTGGCTACTGGCCTGCACATTTTCTGGAAATGTAAGGGAGCCTGGCAGGTATCGCTTGTTTGGGGTATTGTTCCTGCCGTGGTTAGACAAACAGCAGCAGAATGCTTTGATGTTGTCCCTGATCTTCTCCTTCTGTTCATTGAAGTTTTCACCTTTCATGGCGCCCTCCTCGTCTCTGGTTATGGGTTACTGTTGCTCTGCCAGGCGTCATTTCATCAGGTTGCCGAGACGTTTCCTGCCGAAAGCAAGGATGGCCTAGGAGCTCACCGAGCATGAACCACCCCCCCCCCCCCCTTAACACCATAGCAAGAATACCCTAAACAACTACAAAACTCAATTTAATACAACATCATTGCAATGAGATATTTTATACCAACAATCTTCTTTGCCCACAAATTACAATTCAGGCACCCCCCCCCCCCCAAAAAAAAAATAAATAAATAAATAAATAAAAAATAAAAAATAATAATAATAATACAAAAATCAGAAAGGGCCACTTTTTGCCGGTCTCGAGTCCACTTTTCAGGGTTACCGGCTGACACGACTCTCAGCCTGTGGTCTCGGCCTCAACATTTGTTGGTAAGTGGTCTCGGTCCCGTTTTTGTAAATTAGGCACCTCCCCATGAAAAATCCTGGCTACGGGTCTGCAATTAAAACAGGCAACTCAAATGAAAACTTACGTGAAATGTTGGGGCAAAGTTCCACCCTTCCCTTTGGTTGCAGACCATGTCCTAACTCGATGGCGCATGACAGGATTGGCACATGATGAACGAAGCTTGTTTGAGTCTCTGTAGCTCAGTCCCGGAAAGTGTATGTGATGTATCCTAGCTGTGAGGCATGACATCCAATGTCTGACGGTTTCCCTAGGGTTATAATTGATAAAACCAAAGTGCATTGTAAACATCGGGTATTCTACGAAAACAGGGACAATGTTTCCTACATACTTTAAAAAAAATTAGTTTGCACTCTGCAGTTACAAAATGTTGGTGAATGCAGATATTTTGTTAATAGACAACAAAATCATTTTATGTCATTATGTAATGTAGGCTTATCACTTTTATCCATACTCTACTGCACCAGGGCAAATAGAGGTCATGTTGATACAACGCACATCTCCACGCAACCATCCATGCGCCATGTCGGCGCTAGACTGAAAATGTACCAATAGTCTGACACGAGCAGCTAAGCTACTAGCTTCCTATTAAATTGTGAATGGAAAGTACCGTACTTATGGAGCGAGACTCCCGATGTATCCGTTACGTTTGAAGCTTGCCCCACGACGGTTATTGTACTCGTCACTCACAATTCAATGGTAGCTAGCAATTATAGCTGCTCGCTATAAGGTGCACATCATTTTACAAAATGCAAGTGACATCTTTATGGAGCTGCCGCACATAAACAAAATTGTCATAATATTGTTCATATTCAAGACAATATAAGAAACAGTTAATTGATTAATATGAACCAATTTCAGTGTGTTAAAAGTGATTTAAGACGTGGAGTATGTAACTGCTTAAGCGCCAACCCATGGGCCATACTGTATGGATTCACTTGTAAACTAGCGCTGCCAAGTCTACATCCACTGACTACCGACGTCGACTACGAGTACGACTACCTACGACGTCTACGAGTACGAGTCGCGGCCGGCGCTAGATTAAAATTCCATCTGTACCGATGAGTTATGCACGTCTATTAGCTGAGGACTCTCAAAATTGTAGAAACTTGAAGAAATATGATCGACGGTGACGACTAGTAACAAGGGTAAAAGATGTCGTCAATATACGGTAACTGGAACAATACTTCGCTGTGATTGGTCAAAACAGGCCAGGCCCCCAAATGATGGATATAGCGCCTTTTGGAACTAAACATATTTGGATTTAGCACCTTTTGGAACTAAACCAAGTTTTCAAATATGTTTTTCTTCATATTTCTGAAAATTATTTTAATGAAATAAATGGTGATTTAAATGCACATGTGCAATGGGTATGCACTCATACTGATAACTCCATTTTCGTAAAAAGTGGATTTAGCGCCTTTTGGAATTAAGCTCTTCAAATATTCACATGCACGATATTTTATTTAAAATGGTTAAAACCGATGAGTGTTTTAACGGTTCTTTTTTAATGATAACAGGCTCCTTACCAAGTCATTTGTAACTTTTAATTCCTTTCGAGTTATAACTATTAGTTTGTAATATAATGGTGCAGATATTGGTTACTAAAATTCAGTTTGACCAAAACTGTATAGCTCCTTACCAGAACTCAACTATCCCTTTAGTTTTTACATCTTGGAGGGAAATAATTGTTCAGTTTTCGCCAATTCCGCCAAATCAAAAAGAACCTTTTATGATTTGTAAAATGTTACGGTTTTACAACAAAAACAAACCTAAACGAATCCCGTAAATTTGTTGATGACGTCAACTATATAAGTGATTCTCATTCAGACAACACTTGTCTAATATTCAAAGGATCCTTGAAGTAATGCAGCTTTTTTGTATAATTAGTTCCAGCATATAGACAGACTTCTAGCACATACCTATACGTCTGTACGTGTTCATCCTGTAGTGATACCGTCTTGCATCGGTAGATATCTTTAGCTACGCGACTGTACCGCATGTCCCCCCAAAAATTACAATCGGACTTTCTGCAACAATAATTTTAAAGATAGTAGATCAATCTTAATGCTATTTTATAGTATGAAACTATAACTTATTACCTACATTTTGCAGACAATCCTGTTCGATTTACGTTCCAGGACCAATGAACCAGGTAATCGCATAATTTGTTGTTAACATTATAAATATATTTCTTTCTCAATAAACAGTTACTAATTGGCATTAATTTCTAAATAATCATAATCTGGTCATTCGTTTGCATATCATGTATCGTCCGAGCTAATCAATGTGAGATACTTAAACATATAACTTCATTTAAACATTTAACTTAAAATTATCACAGAGTACCCGGAGGATATATCAGATTACATCAAATTCATTGTATCAACCACTCGTCACTTTTTACACAGGTCATCAAAGTTACTAGATCCCTTCAAACAGTGTTACCGTAGATGGTTTCATGACATACGATGTATTATAATACATTTTTCTTTACCCACTCGGCACTTTAGTCATATTAGTTAAGCGTGTAATAACTGCAATATCATCATTCTGCTTTGTAATCAGAATTGAGGGTATAAGGGTGTAGTACAGTTTTGGTAAGTCTCAGCTTTAGTAACCAAAATTTGCACAATAACAGTACAAATGAATAGTTATAAGTTCATCATGCTCCAAAGGAGTAACGAATTACAAACGACAAAATAAATAGCTTGTTATTATTTTAAAAAGAGCCATTGAAACACAAGAGGGCGTGTTGTAAAAAAAAAACAGTGGTTTCAACTCTTTTCATACAGAATTATGCATGTGATGTTTGGTTGTAATAACGATTAAATAGAGAGATCATCATCTTTTTAAAAACCTCTTTTGACACATTTTGAAAAAGGGTAATCATTTTTAAAATTTCTTTACAAAATTCATCGAATAAATCTGGGGCCTATACAGATGGATATATTAATTGATGTTTCAGTCATTTCTGAACCAATTTTTATCAAATAAAGTGTTATCTGCCATTAAAATTGTTTGCTCTTTCAGATTCCACACTCAGTTTTTCAATTATCACACACACAAAGAATTATGTCGTGCAGCTGGACCCTCTATACCAGAACCGAACTACTTATTATACACTGTTGGTCATAAAGTTGGAATAAATTTTGTTTAGATCGAACTTAATTCCTTTTCCCTATCGTTTGCGTCTAATGAACCATTTTAGACAACAAAATAAGGATTTTAAAACGTTTCCAAACTACCAAT
Source organism: Echinarachnius parma (assembly GCA_037951105.1). Lineage (NCBI taxonomy): Eukaryota > Metazoa > Echinodermata > Echinoidea > Clypeasteroida > Echinarachniidae > Echinarachnius > Echinarachnius parma. The sequence goes on from JBAMJV010009502.1 coordinate 11,156, forward strand.
GTACAATTAAGTGTTGCGTGAATTTGCATTAATTGATTTAGCCTTTTGTGTTTGACCTTCAATGATTGGCCCCTTTCCCTATCCATAGCGTATATCCAACAAGTCGTCTTTTTTTGTAATTTCTCAGAGTTGGCTGTACAATTTTCAATATTGTTGCATTGTACCTGCTATTATCGACAACAAAAATGTATTTCATTAAATCTTCAAACAGTTCCTTAATGGTCCACAATAGAATTTTAAAAAGAAAAACATATCTTATTTTATTGATTTATCTTTTGTTTACCTCTCATAGGGCGGATGGCCCTTTCAGCACAGCTAATTTTCAACTTATTATTATGATTATCATTGCAAAGGAATTTTTTAGAAATATTGTTTGGTGAAAACATTACTTATTAAAAACACAATACATTAATGGAGCAGTTCGAATTGTATGAATATCATAAATGAGAGTGTTCAAATGAAACAAACAAAGGAAGAGAATGAGCTTTATAATCAGAGTTAGTACATATTCTAAAAGCTTTCCCTTACAGTTCATACAGAGCATCCAATTTAGTTTTACCAACACTTGCCCAGGTAATATTACAATATTGTAAATATAGCAAAATTAAAGGGTGACTAAATTACAAATGCATACATGTTGCCCTTTGTTGATCTCTAATGATGAATACATCACATAATATTTGTCGACTATTTGATGTACATTTTTGTAATATGATTTATATTATTGTTTCTATTACTTTTCTCCTACCTGCTAAGCTCCAAACCTAACAAAATCCTCCAGCATTGACTTTTGTGACATCATAATACCATTCAACCATCAGTTAGCTAGATAAACATGAACAAATGATATGTTCTCACCCACTTAGTACCTTATTGCATTAGCATTGGATGTGTTCATTGAAACCCTTCTTTTCATGGTGAGTGGGCATTGTATAAAACATGCAATGCTATTGTGAACAGGTGGTCAGTTGATAGGAAGGGAATTACCAATTATGATGTCACAAAAGTCAATTGATTCTGGAGGGTTTTTTGAGGGGTGAAGCTTAGAATTAAAGTAATATACAAAATGATATAACAAATATGACACAAATGTACATCAAATAGTCAAAAGATATGTGATGTATTCATTATTACAGATCAACAAAAGTCAACATGCGTTTGTAATTTAGTCACGCTTTAAGCAATTATACAACATAAATAATGCCTTTACTGGTAATATCATGCGTAATTTGTATCATTCTTATTCTTAATTTACAATCTTTGATATTCAAAAGAAAAAGTATCATTTTAAATGACTCAAAGAAATTTAACTGATGAGCTTACCGTTAAAGTGATATCATTCATAATTATTTTAACATAATTTGTATGATATATACTTATTTTACAAAGGAAATATAATAAATTTGTTTTCTCATAATTCATAATTAACTCATTTGCATTGAAAACCAATCAACTATTTGTCTTAATTCTTTCCTCTTCTTCTTCTTCTTCAGCCTATTTCACACCACTGCAGGAGGAAGGGCTCTTCACCAATTTTCTATTTTGTTCTATCTTGAGCTATTCTCTGCCAAACAATGCCATTTTGTGCTGTTAAATCATCCCTCCATCTTCTGCTTTGTCTCCCTCTTTTTCTGGTTAGGTGTCTAGGAGTCCAAACTGTAGTTTTGTGTGTTCATCTGTTTTTATACCTCCTGGCTAGGTGTCCTGCCCATCTCCATTTCTTTGATTTGACTAGATTGGACTAGATGTGGTGTGCATTCAAAACTAGCTGCATTGCACTTTGCATGCATGGTGATTGAATTTGAGTTTGATTGAGTTGAGTTTGACTTGAACTCGCTTATCCAGTATGGATTTCAACATCCATTACTTATTCCTATCACACCTCTCTTAGCAATAACATCCTTTTATTTCCCACTATTTTTTCAGCTTTGTATATCCTGTGAATTTATTTTTTTAATCAGATTTATATTATATCCATAACAAATAACCCAAGCTTATATTTCATAGGTATGCTTTCATTTCATACTGTCTTGTTTATGACATTTCACACCGCGATTCTGAAAATTTTCGGCAAGGCGAACAAGCCTCGATGTGTAAATTTCTTAACATTCTTATGTAGAAATAAGCACACATAGACACAGAGCATTTGCTTAATTTTATTTAAAGTTTATTTCAGTTATCTCCCAAACAAGCAAATTTAGAGAAATGTTCTGCGTTCATGACTTACATAAATTAAACATACATGCATGTTATTGTAAACATAAAGGAAGAGATCTAGAAAGCCAAATTAAGGCTTCCATACAAATGTCCTAGAAAAAAATTACAAATGTTGTAATGTTTTCCTTTGTTTTTTCGGGCCAGTAAGATTATTTTTCGGCCAGTAAAATTAAAACATTCAAGAATCTGCTGGCCCAAAAGGGCCAGTAAAAAAGAAACCGTGAATGTGGAGCCCTGAATGATTGCATATGGGACACATATCTAGGGTTAATCACTTGATTGAGTGATAGATAAATTGCCTATAGTAAAGAAAATGAATAAATGTAAATTAAATTAATTAAAGAAAAAAAGAGTTGGACTCGGACTCGGAATCGGACTCGGATGGTCATGGACTCGGTCTCGGTCTCGGACTCGGACAGTCTGGACTCGGACGCGGTCTCGGACTCGGATTGGGTGGACTCAGATACAACACTGTCAATATTATATCCTGCACTCCTGCTTTCTGTCATAGGTTTATAATCGTCATCCTGTCCTTCTTTGTTAAACCTATCATTATTCTGTCCATAGCCCGTTCTGTCTTTTCTCCAAACATTTGGTGGTTGTACAGGTTTTAACTCCATATGAGATAGCAGGTATAATACTCTGGTCAAATACCTGCCTTTTCATGGAGATGGGAAGAGTGGAGTCTCGAAAGATGTAGCAGAGTGAGCCAAACTTTGCCATACCCATCTGGATTCGTCTCTATATTTCGTCGCCAGTGTCATTATTGAAGGTAATTTGTTTTCCTAAATATAATGTTCTACTGTTTCTAAGTCCTTTCCTAGCACAGTTACTTTGGAGTTGTTGTTGTTGTAGCTGCAGTGAATAGCTTTGGTGACATAGGGTCTCCTTGTTTGACACATCTTATGATTGCAATTGAGTCGGTGATGGTGTGATTCAAGTGAATTCGTGCTGTAGGCTCTTTGTATATTATTTGTATGATTGTATGTACTTTTCATCGATGTTTTGCTTTCTCAAGGCAGCCAGAAGTGACTGGTGGTCTAGTTTGTCGAAAGCTTTTTCATAGTTCACAAAACCCAAACATAAGTCAAACTGGTATTCCTTTTAATTTTCAATCATTTGGCTTAGTGCATGCAGGTGGTCGGAAGTACGGAAGCCTGGTCTAAAGCCTGCTTGCTCTCTTGGTTGGTTGTCCTCGAGCTGCTTTTCTATGCGGGCAAGAATTACTCTGGTACGAATCTTGTAGAGTGAGGAAGTAAGCTGATAGACCTATAGTTCTTTATATCTTTCTTGTCTCCTTTCTTGAATATGAGGATGATTTTTGTTACTCATTCCACCGAGAGGGTATGTCTTCCTCATGCAGGATCTTGTTAAATAGGGCAGTAGTTACTGTAATGGTTTCTTCATCCCCGAGGCTCAAAATATGTGATGTTAATGTCTTCTCCAGGGGCCTTCCCCTTGTTAATTTTCCTTAAGGTCTGTTTGACTTCTTCTGGTAGGATAGGTGGCACATCCTCTGATCTACTTGAGTTGACCAATCTTCTCCTGTGCTCCAATTTGGTTGATCACTACTGTATAGAGAGATCACTTATTTCTGTTCCATTGGTGTCTTTCATGCTGGGCATGAGTGGTCTTCCTCCTTGCAGTTTCCTATCTATGATCGCTGGGCCTGTATGTTTTTTCCAGGACCTCCTGTACTAGCTTTGTTCGTTTTTTTTTTCGCTTTTTTATTCGTTTCTAATATAGGTTTATCAAAATATGTGGGTGATCTAATGTTTGGATCATCAGCCAAAAAAATAAAGTGAAACAATGAGAAAACAGAGCAAAGGTCATTGATATTATTTTTAATAAACAGGAGAGGACCCAGTACGGAGCCCTGCAGGGCTCCGTATCGGATTCTCTCCTTATTTGAAACCAAGTTATTGCAAGATGTAAATTGATAACGATCATACAGATAATTCCTAAAACATTCTAATACCGTGAATATCAAAATAACTCAGTTTTGCAATTAGAATATCACGATTAATAACGTTAAAAGGTTTGAGAGATCAACAAATATACCAAGTGTGTACAAAGTATTATTTTACGTTGTCAAAATATAATCATTAATGTCATTAAACGATATGGTATTCAACACAATAAAGCTCATTGGCCTGGGTTATAACATAGATATGGAAATGTACAATACATTAATTATCAGTGACATACCTTCATAAACATGATATCGATATATTTGTACAAAATTAATAACGTTCTATCTATGAGTATGCATGTCTGAGTTCTGCTTATATTTACAGTATGTCTATATCTTCCTTTGAGTGAATTGTTCATTGATATCATATTGGGCATTGATAACATATTGTTATGGATATTTTGTATAACTAGGTTTCCTGCAAACTTCTTGTGATTATAGCTTAATATCGGTTATATCAAAATCAAATACCATGAACAGTCTCACGAAGAGTTAGACAAACCTTGCAAATCAATACAAACAAATTGTTATTTAGATTGATGGCTTATTACACAGCGCGTGCACATGTCACATGATTCAGTTGTTTGAACACTTAAACATAATGCAACATTTCCCCAAATAAAATATTAAAAAAACGATTAATAGCATACATGAATTCATACGGGTTTGAATGAAGTAGCAAATTACTACAAAATCAAATTTCGAAAAGGGCTCTCCCTCCTCTGTTTCACAAACTCTCCCATATCTCGTTTGTTCGATCCCTCTAAATGTATCGCGCGAACCCCAAACAATTTAATCGTTTAAGTTACAAAGTTTAATGACCCCCAGAGTCATGCTGATAATTATCTGTTTATACAAGGTCATACAATTGCTATGCATTTAATGGCTCCCATGTTAGGATACTTGCGCAGGGTTTGATCCATCATATAAAGATATTGTATGCTTGATTCTGATATTAATAGTTAAAATAAATTATCTTGTCAAACTTATCAGCACAGTGTGCAATATTGACATACAAGGTGTGTCTACGACTATAAATTATTCAGATAATTAATAATTAATAATTAATAATTCAGTTAATTAACCAGATAATCATCTCGTTAAAATATTAAATCTAGCCGCAATCAAAATGATAAACAGTGTGTATAAACAAAAACAGTTTGTATAAACACTTGTGCAATATTTCTAAAATAAAGATCCAAAGATCGACTTCAAAGTTCTCCATTGTGTTTATTCACTGCAAATAAGATATCGACCAAGGAACGCCGCAGGGGTGGGAAAGAGGTTGGGAGTGGGGTCGTGATGTAGTAGTCACGTGAGAGTAAATCGTGTCCAGAACATCATGATCAACAGAGAGGAGAACACTTCATGACTTGTGGAAATTGCTCATCGTTTCTCGTGCATATATCAAGACAACAAATGAGCGCTTTTGTAGTCAATGCGTGCTTTTAATTTACATCATTATTATTATTTCTAAAATGTCTAAAATGTCTATTTATTTCTATTATTATTAAAAAAGCAACAATTTTAATCAATCTAAAATTAAATGTTTGTTACTTGATATGACAAATATGACACAAAATAATTTTGTTTAAATTTTCACTTGTGTATATGTGAAAAGAAGTCCGCATGAGTAGTATGACTTTTGGCGCTGCACTCTATAGGAACATTATTATACACAGAAGCAAACTAAAACCCTGACCGATTAATATTATATTATGCAAAGTTTTCAAGGTATCACGTGATATAATCTTGCAATACTAACGCCAGTGCCTCATTACATCATGTACTACGAAGTTATATAATTATGTTATGGAACGAGTTAAGACATTGATTATGGACTCCCCACTAGCTATCCATGATGTATTATTATGTATTGATGTATTTTGTCCCGACCTGTTCGCATGACGTCGACAACATCTCTTCTAATTATTTAGAGATGTCGGGTTTAGCCCTAAACATACTAGAAACATCATGTTCAGGGTTGTTAAATCATCTTTTCTGCGATTCCACCTGCAGTTTTACAAGTTATCAAGTGTCAGGCAAAAACCTGACTTAATGCATAAGCTCAAATTCGGAAATTAATCACAAATATTTCGATAGTGCGACTTCTAAACCTTATATTCGTGCCTTTTATATGTTTCAGTCCAGATTAAATTACAACTAATATGTACACTGACATATCGCTAATAAATGATCTGTTTACTAACTAATAACATTTTCTTTATTTTAATTAGCAGTTTTTGTAATGATTCTGGCGGATCATGTGGTAGATATATTTTTTTAATTGAACTTACCTTGATCCCAATTAACCTTATATTAATGTGTGCTTTTTAGACGTTTTACTCTCCCCGATATTCAACACCTTGACTTCTTTACTGCAATGCACAAACTGTATTGTTAATCCTCGTGCACTGTGTCATATTTAGGATCATTCGGTATTAAAGGGATTGAGTAACTGTGTTATCATGTGCAGAAATCGGTTGATACAATGGAAAGTGTGGACGTGGTGTGGCGAGATTGGTAGAGAGCGCGCCCTCCAATCGCGAGGTCCCGAGTTCGATTCCAAGGTAGGCCCATCGCGAATTTCCTAAAGCAAGAAAATTATCCTCATTTGCAGCTCTCGACCCAGGTGTATAAATGGGTAACCGGAAAGGGTTACTTAGCACTGTGTGCACCTACGAGATTGCCTGGCTGGAATGCTCGCCAAACAGTGGAAAATGTGCACTTTCTGTGCTGTATTGAGCGCAGTTTGTATCCGATGACCGGCTTAATAATAGTGATGCGCCGCGAGCGTCGAACGACGGAACGTTCGCTAGTAGCCACCATTATTATATTCATTATTAGTATTATTAGGAAAGTCCTTAAAACATTGTGCAAAAAGTTAACGTCAAATGGATGCTGTATGATCGAATGATGAGCAAATGTGCAAAGTGATATGCACTGAGTTTGTACTTAGTTATGACTATCCAGTGAGGTTGTTAAAATGTGAGCACTTCAATCATAAATATTTTTTTAAGGGATAGTTCAGTTCTGGTAAGGAGAGTACAGTTTTGGTCAAACTGAATTTTAGTAACCAAAACCTACATCATTACATTACAAACTAATACTTATAACTTAAAAGGAATACCAAATTACAAATCATGTTATATTTCAAAAGGAGCTGTTAAAACGCAAGAGGGCGCTTTCTAAACACTCATCGGTTTCAACAATTTTGAATACAATATTGTGCATTTGATGTTTTGTTTACATAGCGATTAGATAGAGAGATAATCAAAAACTATTTAAATACCTCTTTTGTCACTTTTTGAAAAGAGGAAGCTATTTATTTTTGTTTAGGCTGGTTCAAAATTATCGAATAAGCGTGGGGCCCCACATATAGCCTATTACAACTAGTTATGTTTATGTATATTTCAGCCATTTCTAAACCAATTTCGATAAAATAAAGTTCATTCTGTCATTACATTTGTATGTTCTTTCGAATGTGACTCTCAGTTTTTTGTTATTGGATAAACGGAAACCATACATGAAACTCCACACATGGGACTACCCTGTGCAAATTTCAGGAAAATCCTTATATTTTCCAAATTTTCTGGTATTTGTATTATTTAAGGCACCAAATTTGATGACTGATAATCAAAGTACCTTTTCAGATTGAAATTTCAGTCTTTTGAGTGCTCTAAAGTATATATTTTAATTAATCAAATCCTCCGGACAAACTGTAATGTCCGTAAACTGAAAAATGTAATGTCCGTGACGCAACGTTTTGTTGTCTAGATCACATATACCTGGCCCGTTTCGCAAAATCCAACTTGGATTCAATTCATCATTGCCTTGTCTATAATTGAATACCTAAATCACATTTGTTAGGTCTCAGAACTCACAGATTTTTGCAAAGATGTATATGGATGCAAAACGTCATGTCCAAAAAATGTAATGTCCGTGACGGTGCACATTTTGCAGAATTACTCAGTAACCAATTGGATAAATGTTCTGAAACTTTTTTTGCATACTTAACCAGGCTATTGCTTTGTAATCAAAATAACAGTTAGACATTAGGTAGAGGTATGAATTAGTAGTGGCATTGAAAAGTCATGAAAATACTGTCTGTTTGTAATGTCCGTGACGCTGGAGTTGCCCTACTGCTATTTCAAATAGCAGTAACATTTATTTAGAACAGCGTTTTCACAGAAACAGTCTATAAGGTATCATGGTGTTAATATTTGGAATAACATAGAAGAAGGAATTAAACACTAAAGTTATAACAACTTCAGGAAAATATTAAAGGCAAACTTGAACAACCCCAAATAACTTGCTTTGGAAATGTTGTATTGTGCGTGTTGCATCTTATTTATATGTACCCATCTTGTCTATCATTACTCTTTCAATATGATTCCATTTGTTATGACTTGCCAATCTTTCTTTTGATTACATTTTAATCACATTATTATGATTTTATTGAAATCACGTGTACCAGTTTGTCATGTTTCGTGTTGTCGGTAAATATGTAAACATCGTGTTGTTTTAGTTGTTGTTTTAATCTGTTGGATTAGTATTGCTCATTGTTATATCTATATATTGTTTCGTAGGTTTCTTTGCGAATTATTATTCTTTTGTAATGTTAGATTTTTTGTTTTGTGTGTAAATTAACGTTCTGCATGTTGTATGCATTTTATTCTGTATTAAATTATTTCCATTCCTTGCCATTTGTATTTACTTCATATTCATATACGTATGTGAATATTGTATTGTGTTTAATTGTGAAAGTGTATCTCTTAATTATTATAACATGCTGGGTGCCCTTACTCGACAAGCTTCGTGCTTCTTATAGGTGCTACCTGTTTCGTTGTAACTGTACAAATTTGTATCTGATTTTGATGTGAAATAAATGTTGAATTGAATTGAATTGAATTGAATTGAATTGAATTGAATTTAAATAGGCTCCTTGCTCATTTCTTGAAATCAATGCTTCTTTGTAAAATCAACAAACTGGATATACCATAACCAGAATTACCTGATAACATGTTTTATATTCCACATACTAAGAATGTTGCTCTACGATTGGTCAAAAGTTAATCACGTGATAAAATATAGTTTCGCCCATCACTGATGGGAGAAGAAAAGTTCGTTACACTGTGTAGATATTTTGGGTGAAAGTGCGTTGCACTCACTAGATAGTCGGTAAAAGTGCGTTGCACTGTGTAGATATTCAATTGTTCGCGCAAGTATACGCATGCGCGCGTTAGTGCGCAGAAAGTTAGCGCGCTGATGTGCAACGTTTGCGCGCGGCTACGTTTAATAGACAATGGTATAAGCGTCTTTGACTTTTAATCATAAATCTTGTTCATGTGCAGGATTCACGAAATTAAAATAAAAGACTCGATCAATTGATCAATATTCCAAACTTAGCCCTTTGTACAGTATTAGTTATAGGTCGTTTGTGATCAAAATAATTGATGCGGAATATAAAGCAAGTAATCACCTTTTGGTTTCAGGCGATGGCAAACTATCACTTCCTCGGCGATCTGAATGTATACGCTATCTTTCCTCAGCTTCGCTTCGGAAAGATAGCTACATCCAGATCGCCTCGGAAGTGAAAGTTTGTCCCATCACCTTCACCAACGGTAATTATTTGCTTATTATCATCATATTGGCCCATTAACAATATTTAATTTTCTTTTGATCGATGAGTCAATCCACAGGTTGCGTGCAGATGTCACATGATTCATTTCAATTTCGCAGCTACGGGGGGGGGGGGGGGGGGGGAGGAGGCATGGGCACACGACCCCTTTCCCTCTCCCTCCCTCAACACCATTATCATTAAAATCAAACCGATCGTGCTACACTACTGAGTCATTAGATTAGTTATACAAACAATTTATATAATTTGAATAAGCATTAATGAAGATCACATCATTATCATCACCATCATCGTGATAATAACGATGATCATCGTCATGACAACATCGTTGTCGTCTTCATCATCAAATACACGCATTATCATGCAAAACCACGTGGTGACAATGACGCACCGTGAATGTATGTGACAAAGCCTTGAACGAATACAGTAATTCTAGCCTGTGTTATCTTAATATAAAATAGTTAAAGAGAAACCCCGTTACTGTATCTATGTACCCTTCCTACAATCTTACTCTCGGGGTGAGGGGTGCTGCAGCCACTGCAATCTATAAACCCCGTTACGCCTCGTGCAGTACCCATGGTGATAAATATGGCGAACTTTGATATATCTGATATTGAACTATAAATCGTTTTGATATTTTAGTCTGTTTGCACAAAACAGAATTATCTCGTGGTGCAGAGTTGGTTCAAATAAGCTTGTATGTATCGTTATCTTAAATTTGAAGAAGGCAAATTATGCTGATAAAAAGATCCAATGTTCTCCATTTGTTGACAGTTCCGAGTTTGTATTGTTTGTGTTACCACTGCAAAGGCCTACAGTGATTTTAATAAGTGAATATATTTACCATGATAGTAAACACAACCAAACAAAAACAAATAACGAACGTCAAACTCTGGAAATGTATTAGCAAGTTTTTTTTTGTATTATATATATTTTGCCATATGGATATCATACAATTAAAGGGATGCCTGTAAAGTGTCAGATATTGAACACAATTACATTTGAGACTTAAATCCTATATCAATATCATTGTAAAATACAATTGAAAGATTTGTGAAAGTTTGAAAGAAAACGAACACTGTTTACCTAGTGAAAAAAAAAAACGAATAATGAGTTCATATTTTATCACCGAATACTGATGGCCTGCCGTAGATTTGTCGCAGTAATAAACATCCGTTTGCGATATCCGCACCCGTGTATGTTTACAGACGGTACAGAATGCATGTAATTTGCGCGCGCTCGACTCAAAGTTCAGTCGGGTCGGTTTCCCACGCGCGCTGGCAGGACGTGTTCAGCTACGGCAATTGTACTGTTTATCAAAAGCGTTGCTATTGCTAGCGCTTTTGAAATAATGATTTTCAATGATAATTATCTTCATACTAAAGGGACATTTGAAAAAATCTAACCCTATTTTATTCCTCTCTTACCATAAGCTAAACAACAATGCAGAAGAGAAACGAGAAGCTCCAAGTATTTTTCGTGAAGTTAGACACTTTACAGGCATCACTTTAACATAGCAAATGAAGAATGCGGATTAGTAAACCCAAATCGATCCAATGTATTTCATATATTGGATGTTTCGCTCCTATAATTATGGACCCTTGAGGTATACACGTGTATATTGGTACGTAATACACCTTCTAGATACATAGAGGGCGGACACTCAAAATAAAAGTGCAGGCTGCACGAGAAAAAATATAGATGGTAACTAAAGCAACAAGAACACAAACATAATAATAAAAGTGTTTGGAAATTTGCTTTATGTACACTCTCATGCAAAATGCCAACATCGAACCCCCTATCCCTCAAAAATTGAAAACAAACAAGAAGTAAGGATAATATACACAATCATAAAATCACTGATAATGAGTTATACACTGGTTAGAGTGTATGACGGGCAGTTAACATGCAATATTAATCGGACAAATTTTCCTTCTGCTTACAGGGACAGTAACGGAGATCGAGCGCATTCACACCTAAAGTCATTTGCTGTGACCTCTCTGCCACCATGCCTGTCTCTCTATGTGAGTGGCGAATCAAGATTGGGAGATTCCTCCCTCGAACTCTGAGCGATGACAACACTGCCGGATGTACAAACATTAACTATTCAAAGACAAAGAGAAAGCAACAGAAGCAAGCCAGCTCCAAGGTTTCTCAGGAAAATGACCAGATAAATGGGAGCCATGAACCAAGGAGCTTAGACTATGTGCTTGTACTTATTATAGTAACATTACTGACATTGGTTTGTTTTCTAAGAATAAGTGAGGGGCTGGTGCCTAACCTAAATGACACTGGCAATTCATTCGATACACGTTCAGGCAGAACATCAGAATTTAACTCTCCCGTTTGGTCAATCCAGTCAATATCTGCATCATACGACAACTCACCATTTCAACATTCTGCAGTTAGAAAGCCTTCAAGACTGAGCTCTTCCTGCTTTATACTCGAATCAGTCCCCCTATCGTGCGACACCTTTACGACACCCTCATCCGACCAAACCATCGCTAACGTGTCTTCAAGACGGGACTCTCATGTAGCTGCATCTTGTAGCAACTCGTCGGTGTTTGCAGCAACCAGGGAGCCTGTGATAGTTGGACTTGCCATGCAGGTGAACATTCATGTTTTCCACCATTTGTTTCACTGCTATCGAATAGTTTAGCATACATAAACATATTCAATTTGTTGTATTGCCAGAGATATACCCAATTGGCCCATTTGTCTTTGCATCACTTCGGTGATCGCTCGCTCATATTCCTAAGTTTAAGTGACTTTAAGTAACATTGTCCAGATCCTCAAAATATAATTGGAATAATAGCGGTTTCCTCATAGGTTGTTTTATTTGGGCTTGGTACGAACAGTCACGTTCACGTCACGTTCACGTCACGTTCAGGTTCTGTACCTTTTGTGAAACAGGTCACCCAAATCTACGAACAGTCACGTTCACGTCACGTTCAGGTTCTGTACCTTTTGTGAAACAGGTCACCCAAATCTACGAAGTGTAGGGTAACGTGACCCAACAATTTGTTGACCTGCTATATGCAATCTACGAAAGCTCACGTAAATTGCCGCTGGCGTTTTTAAAAATAACGTAAATTGTCATTGAGAAGAGACTAATGGCAAAATAGCTGGTTCAGGCCGAAGATGTCGTATAGATTATGAATATGGAAAATACTGCTGAAAACTGCGTGTCTACTAAAAAATCGCCAATGTGGTAAAATGAGAGTCGTATACAGCCTAGCTTTCGATCCTAGCAGAATCTTCGTCAGGGCACAAATGACAGTTACTACAGAAAAAAACACAGAATATATACCAACATGAACACATGTATGGAAGGGGGGCTGGAAAGAGGAAAGGAGGCGGAGACAAAAAACAATGAAAGCAACTGTGAGTGGGTGGGTGTCAGGACTGCTTGACCAATCAGGTCAAACAGGCATGGGAGGGTCCTTAAGTGGCTGCAGTCAAAGAAAAAGTGATGTGAGTGTAAGGCTTAGAGAAGAATAGTGGTAGGGAGGATCAAAGAAATAAATCAAGAAATGGAAAGAGACATGTGAACAAAAGACAGTTGATGAGGTGTGGGAGTGCACTGGGGCGGGAGGAACAATAGAGGGGATTATGAGTGTAGGGGATGGGAGGAGAGGATTAGGACAAAGAAAGTGAAGTGAAGTGTGTTGCAGGATCGGATGAATAGGATAGGCGGGTTCAAAGGAGAGAGTGAAAAGGATGAGGACCCAGTAGGTGATGATATGTAGGGAAGCAATATAGACAAATGAATGGGACAGGCAGTGTAAAAGAGATAGTGAACAAAAGGAAGCCTAAATAGGTAGGTGATCAGAGGGAAGGTGGAACAATATGATCAAAATAGAGGTGGAACTATGCATGATGAGAATGTGGATGTATATGAATAAGCCCATGTCTATGGACAGTGTACCTATAGAGAGAAATTAAATGCAAAAAGTATAACATATTAATAAACTAACATGATTATGTGTATGAATGGTGACAGTGTATATAATGTAATCTCAAAGGAAACTAGAATGAATATATGGGGAAAATAAAATGGGAAATAAGAATATGAATAGTATGTGGAACAAAGTAAAGTATCGATATGGGGGGGGGGGGGGGGGGGGGGTGAAAACAAACAAATGGTGGTGCAGACGATGAAGGGGAGAATAGAATCTCTAGGTAACCGCCCGGACACACTCCGTTCCAGCAGAGAGAAGTATTGGATAAGACGTCTCTGCACCATTCATCCCCGTGGTCTCAACATCCAAGAAGGCAGTGATTAACCTTTGCATCTCTCCCCTTCATCGTCTGCACCACACTTCACTTCACTTTCGTTGTCCTAATCCTCTCCTCCCATCCCCTACACTCATAATCCCCTCTATTGTTCCTCCCGCCCCAGTGCACTCCCACACCTCATCAACTGTCTTTTGTTCACATGTCTCTTTCCATTTCTTGATTTATTTCTTTGATCCTCCCTACCACTATTCTTCTCTAAGCCTTAAACTCACATCACTTTTTCTTTGACTGCAGCCACTTAAGGACCCTCCCATGCCTGTTTGACCTGATTGGTCAAGCAGTCCTGACACCCACCCACTCACAGTTGCTTTCATTGTTTTTTGTCTCCGCCTCCTTTCCTCTTTCCAGTCCCCCTTCCATACATGTGTTCATGTTGGTATATATTCTGTGTTTTTTCTGTAGTAACTGTCATTTGTGCCCTGACGAAGATTCTGCTAGGATCGAAAGCTAGGCTGTATACGACTCTCGTTTAGATTATGTGAAATTAATGAAACAAAATGTACCATTCATAGGCGTACCCATGGGGGCGGGTAGGGGAGGGGGGGGGTGTACCCCCAAAATACTGTTTGGGCTGTTTTTAATTCACTCCAAATATCTACAGCTAACCCCCCCCCCTCCGCTGACGAAATTTGGCTGACGAAATAACCCCCTCTCCTTTCCCTTTGAAAAAAAAACACATGTGTGCGGCCACTGCTACCATTACTCAGTGTACTTATGATGCAGCTAATGCTAGTGAAACTAATACAATGAAATGTACAAATATATAATGTACAATAAAATTATATAATAAAGTATCGTGTATGGTGTAAGGAAAAGCGCATACACTTATCAAAGGATGATAATGACACAGCTAGACAAATGCATGCAGACCCAGACACAATGGTAGCTAGGTATACCCTCCCATACACGCAAATTATACGTACACAAAAAAACAAACATGTAATAAAAACAACAACAAATGAAAGTCCCCCTTTTATAAAAATAGCGAAATAATTTTAACGAATAGGTTTGAGCAAAATAACTTTCTACACGTAGCCTATTGATTACTTGTGTGTGATAATAACATTCAATGGTATAGCGTGGTCGGACTGATTGGGGGGTAACAAAATCACTAGCGAACCCACAATTTTTTCAAGGGGGTTTTTGTCAAAAAATGTGATGTTGGTCCAGGACCATTCCCAAAATGTTGAACCTAGACCAGGACCAAGTAGTTGAAAAAATCCTGTCAGCGGCGGGGGGGGGGGGGGGGGGGGGTAGGCTTAGTCGTAATATTTTTTTCGAAGCCTAGACCCAAGACCGGTTCCAACAGGACCAGGACCTAGCGGTTCATAAAATCCTGTCAGCGGGGGAGGGGGGGGGGGGGGGGGGGGGGGGTAGGCAGGACTAGGACCGTGGAAGATATCTAGTCCAGGACCAAGCAAAAAGTCTAGACCAGGTCCAGTCGCCCAAAATTATTGGGGGGCACACCTAAATGTGCCCTTATGTTTTCTATTGTTTTTTCAGATTTATTGGGGGGGCACGTGCCCCCCGTGTCCCCCCCCCCCTGTAGCTACGCCACTGATAAAATTGATTTGTCAAGTCATGCATAAGAGTGAAAAGGCAAAGTTCTCACTTTTCACAACTCACAAGAGTCAAAATGTGGCAATTTAAGTTCACATATTGTTGAAATGAAAAACATATAATTGTTACAAGGATTGTGGTTAGTTTCTGAGTTTTGTCTCGTTGTATGTTGTTTTGATCCGGCGCCTAGCCTGCAATTTACTCGATCGCCGCGTCGTCAAACTGTGCCTCGGCCCCGCCTCGGCCTCGCTCTCGAATCTCGTCGATATCGTCGCGACGCATCAGGGCCTGTATTCCATAAACACATATAAGCAAGAAATCTTAGAATTGTTGCTTATTATAAGCAAAAAATGCTTAGATCTAAGCATTTTTGCTTAAATTCCCTCGTAAGCAAATCTGCTTACATTTTAGACGCACTGTCGGTAAGCAAATTTGCTAAGTTTTTTTGCTTAAACAAGCATTGGTATTCTATAAACATTTCAGCTTAAGATTTTTGTCTTAAACTTAAGACACCTCATAGGTGGCTTAAAATATAAGAAAAAAATATTATAGTCTTTAATCTTGAAGTTTGGGCATGTATTGTAGTGTAAGCTCGAGGATTGGCTGTGTTGCATGTACATAAAGATATTCTGATAATGCAGTAATAATAAAATAATTTGCACACCGTCTGATTTGAAGATGAGCCTGAATTAATAATTGTTGAAGTATGCATACACAGGGCCAAAGGGACGCTCAAAACAAATTGGTAACTTGTCACTCGTGAAGTAATTGTGTTGTTAACTAAACTCGGTAATAACAGCTGGCCACCTCACCGTGTACTGCTAGGCAAGCACCACGGGCCGCGGCCGGAGCCCCTGGCGCCTGGCGCCTGGTGCCTGGCGGTCGGGGTGGCTAGCTAGGCCTAAGCGGACACAGTCCGTAGTTGGCTGTAGCGAGTAACCAGTTTCCGATCCCCGTTTGGACCACGAATGTTTAGACAAACATAATATAAGCACAGTTTCTAATTTGATTATCCATTTCTACTTAACGTTATCTGTGTCTCCCTCTAACAACTGTCTGATACTTTGTCCGCGGTCCCCATTCACTTACATACAATTTTGTGTGCGCTGCGACAAATCCTTAAACACGCAATCCCCATAGGAATTCCATCGCACAAAAAAGAAAAGTGCATTGTGTCGTCGAGAATATTATGGATGACGTCATTACTAGTCTTAGTAACAAGCGCTTTCACTTTTACAAATAATGATTAAAGACTCACGTCACGTTTTGGGAGACGTGACGATTCGAGTTTTACCGGCATGGAAAACGACAAATTGTTGGGTCACTTTACCGTGACTGTTCGTAGATTTGGGTGACCTGTTTCACAAAAGGTACAGAACCGTGAACGTGACGTGAACGTGACTGTTCGTACCAAGCCTTTTATTTGTATTAACAATATGGGGAATTGCCATTTGGTCTATCCATTTGGTCCACTGCCCAGTTGGTCCACTGTCATTTATTCTAAACCCGGTTCGTTTCACAGTAATTTAGTCTACCAATATTTTGGTTTATGGATCAGTTTGTCTACCTGTCAATTCGTCTAATAACCAAATGGGCTACTACCCAATGGGTCTAAAATGCATTTCGTCTAATAGGCAGTTAGTCTACTCGTCAATTGGGCTACTTTCAATTGGTCTGTAAATAATTAAGTGTACAGCCGGTTACTGAGTTAGTCTACGAATCATTTAATCTACTATTCAGTTGGTCTACTGACCATTTAGTCTACTAAACATTCGGTCTACTGTCCATTTGGTCTACAATCCACTTGGTCTACCAGTATCAGTCATGTAGTCTACAAGCCAGTTCGTCTACTATTAATTTGGTATATTTGGTCCACAATACATTTACAAGCCAATTCGTCTTTCTTTCATGTGGTATATCATTTTACATGTCTTTAACTCAATCTGTGCTCTATATATGATAATGGCGTAGAGTGGTCGGACTGTTTTTTTGTTTTTTTTGTGTGTGTGTGTGTGCGTGGGGGGGGGGGTATGCAAATTATGTGGAGCACGCCCTATGTAACTTTGTTTGTACCCCTTACGTTTGATGCATTGGTCAAATCATTATAATTATTATTATTATCATTGTAATGTTTCCTTTTTTTTGGGGGGGGGGGGGTGGGGTGGGGTGGGGTAGGGTTGGGGTTGTACCGTCAATGCTACGCCCTTTAGTTTAGTTTAATTGTAAATAATACCCCTTTCTAATATCATGTTCATTATGATCCTGTTTGTTGGGAAGGCGTCTAAATATTCGTCAGAGATGATTGACCCATACAAAATTATGTTCAACAATCAGTACGCTTTTCAATGCACAAAAGACCTCTGGGCTGCCGGTCTATTATAGCGGTTTATTCATACCTGTTGTATCCGTATTAGCAATATGAGGACTTGTCATTTGGTCAACTACCCAGTCTGTCCACTGTCAATTAGTCTAAGTCCAGTTCGTCCACAGTAATCTAATCTACCAATCTGTTTGTCTATGGATCAGTTTGTCTACCTGTCAATTCGTATTACTACCACATGGTCTACTTCCAAATTGGTCTAATATGCATTTCGTCTGTGACCTGTCCTGACTCCAATCATGTGATATGCATCAGTTCAACAAACATATTTTCATTACTTTCATTGCTGCGATCAATTGCCTTGATTAAATTATATCAAATTGAGCACAAAACTAATTCGTAGACAAAATAGTAGACTAAATGGAATGTAGACCACATGCATAGTAGACCAAATGAATAGTGGACCAGGTGTATTGTAGACCATTTTCATGATGGACTAAACAATATTAGACCAACACAATTGTAGACAAAATGGGTTGTAGGCCATTTGAGTGTGGACCGAATAAATTGTAGACCAAATGAATAGTACTAGACCAACCTAATAGTGGACCAAATAGAAGACCAAAATGTCATGAACCAACAATATACCATGGGACATGTTTCGGTGCTACAAATTTATATTTCGTTCAAACGATATTTACGATTGAAGTGTTGGGATATAAAATTTTCTACGGGACCTTAATGTTTAGCCGAGTACAGCGTAAATGCAACGAGTAAAGAATATTACTTTGCATTTTCCCTTATTAATTATCGGACTAATAACATCCAATTAACTTGAAATCTTCAAACATTCCAATCTGGACATATCATAGCACACCAATACAATTTTTTGTCGAGCTCACCAAGGTGGAATTGGAGATCCAATTTGCGTCCGTCGTCCTCCGTCCTCCATGCGTCCTCCGTCCATCGTCGGTCTTTAACATTACATTAATTTGAATAACTTTCCAACCCTGCATCTGTTTGTAACCAAACTTGATTGGTAGATGCCTTATCTTGGTCTTCATTATATTCTGGGTTCAAAAGTCACATATGTAGGTAAAGGTCAAATGAGGTCAAATGTGAAGTTTTACCTGCAATAGTATAAACACAACAAACAAAGTAAGTCCCCCCTTATAAAAAATAGCGTAACTTTTTAACAAATAGGGTTTGAGCAACATAACTTTTCAGGATGGTTTCTAAACTTGATGGCTAGCCTCTCCGTGAAAATGAACATGATCCACCATGCCATGCATGAGTGAGCACACATTAAAGGCAAAAATGTCAATTTTCGAAAGTCACAAGAGTAAAAAAGTGACAATTTTGCCTTTGATGTGTGGTCACTCATGCATGACTCGACGGACCAATTTCATTTTCACACAGAAGTTAGTCATTAAATCTAGAAACAATCCTGCTGAGTTATTTTGCTCAAAACCGTTTCGTTAAAAAGCTATGTTAGTTGATTAAGGGGGACTTATTTTTTGGTTGGGTTTACTTGGTCAGTATTGTTGAAATAACTTGAACAAAAAAGTAAGACCCTCCTGATCAAAATAACGTAACTTGTTAACAAGAATGTTTTGAACAAAATTACTCGACAGGATTGTTCTTACACTTCGACTAACTTCTGCGTGTAAATTAAATTGGTCCATCGAGTCATGCATGAGTGAGCACACAAAGTTACAATGTTGCCTTTGATGTGTGCTCACTCATGCACCAATTTCATTTTCACACAGAAGTTAGTCAATAGTGTAGAAAAAATCCTGCCGAGTTTTTTTGATCGAAACATTTTTGTTAAAAAGTTACGTTATTTGGATCAGGAGGGGACTTACTTTTTTGTTGGGATTATTTCAACAATACTGATCAATTAAACCCAACCAAAAAATAAGTCCCCCTTATTAACTTTTGAACAAAAAGGTTTGAGCAAAATAACTCGGCAGGATTGTTCCTAGACTTATTGACTTACATATGTGTGAAAATGAAATCGGTCCGTCGAGTCCTGCATGAGTGTCCACACATCAAAGGCAACATTTTTTTTTTTTTTTTTCTTGTGACTTTTGAGAAGTGAATTTTTTGCATTTAATGAGTGCTCACTCATGCATGACTCGACGGACCAATTTCATTTTTACACAGAAGTTAGTCATTAAATCTAGGTTCAATCCTGCTGAGTTATTTTGCTCAAAACCGTTTCGTTAAAAAGCTATGTTAGTTGATTAAGGGGGACTTATTTTTTGGTTGGGTTTACTTGGTCAGTATTGTTGAAATAACCTGAACAAAAAAGTAAGACCCTCCTGATCAAAATAACGTAACTTGTTAACAAAAATGTTTTGAACAAAATTACTCGACAGGATTGTTCTTACACTTCGACTAACTTCTGCGTAAAAATGAAATTGGTCCATCGAGTCATGCATGAGTGAGCACACAAAGTGACAATGTTGCCTTTGATGTGTGCTCACTCATGCACCAATTTCATTTTCACACAGAAGTTAGTCAATAGTGTAGAAAAAATCCTGCCGAGTTTTTTTGATCGAAACATTTTTGTTAAAAAGTTACGTTATATGGATTAGGAGGGGACTTACTTTTTTGTTGGGATTATTTCAACAATACTGATCAATTAAACCCAACCAAAAAATAAGTCCCCCTTATTAACTTTTGAACAAAAAGGTTTGAGCAAAATAACTCGGCAGGATTGTTCCTAGACTTATTGACTTACATATGTGTGAAAATGAAATCGGTCCGTCGAGTCCTGCATGAGTGTCCACACATCAAAGGCAATTTTTTTTTTTTCTTGTGACTTTTGAAAAGTGAAATTTTTGCATTTAATGAGTGCTCACTCATGCATGGTATGGCGGATCAAGTTCATGTTCACGGAGACGTTTGCCAATAAGTTAAGAAACAATCTTGCCAAGTTATGTTGCTCAAACCCCTATTTGTTAAAAAAATTACGCTATTTCGATTAGGGGGGGGGGGGACTTACTGTTTTGTTGTGTTTATTAGGATTGATAACTTTCCAACCCTGCATCTGTTTGTAATAAAACTTTTTTTGGAAATAATACACGCAAGTGGGTGAGATACATTGCGGCTATAGCCTTGTATACACAGCACATCACATTTTGCACCTGTCAACAAATTTACTAGATCCCTTAGGGCTTGACACAAGTGTATAATATCTTTTGACCATCACGGGCAATGAATATCATTTATATAAATATTAAGTTAAATATTTCAACAAAATCTTACTTCCTTGCTTTTATTTCAATTTGAGTGAATATGTAATGGCTTGGTACGAACAGTCACGTTCACGTCACGTTCACGTCACGTTCACGGTTCTGTACCTTTTGTGAAACAGGTCACCCAAATCTACGAACAGTCACGGTAAAGTGACCCAACAATTTGTCGTTTTCCATGCCGTAAAACTCGAATCGTCACGTCTACCAAAACGTGACGTGACTGTTTAATCATTATTTGTAAAAGTGAAAGCGCTTGTTACTAAGACTAGAAATGACGTCATCCAGAATATTCTCGACGACACAACTTTTTTTTTGTGCGATGGAATTCCTATGGGGATTGCGTGTTTAAGGATTTGTCGCAGCGCACACAAAATTGTATGTAAGTGAATGGGGACCGCGGACAAAGTATCAGACAGTTGTTAGAGGGAGAAAATAAATCTTTCTAACAGATAACGTTAAATAGAAATGGATAATCAAATTAGAAACTGTGCTTATATTATGTTTGTCTAAACATTCGTGGTCAAAACGGGGATCGGAAACTGGTTACTCGCTACAGCCAACTACGGACTGTGTCCGCTTAGGCCTAGCTAGCCACCCCGACCGCCAGGCGCCAGGGGCTCCGGCCGCGGCCCGTGGAGCTTGCCTAGCAGTAGCCTACACGGTGAGGTGGCCAGCTGTTATTACCGGGTTTAGTTAACAACACAATTACTTCAAGGGTGACAAGTTACCAATTTGTTTTGAGCGTCCCTTTGGCCCTGTGTATGCATACTTCAACAATTATTAATTAGGCTCATCTTCAAATCAGACGGTGTGCAAATTATTTCATTATTACTGCATTATCAGAATATCTTTATGTACATATGCAACACAGCCAATCCTCGAGCTTACACTACAATTCATGCCCAAACTTCAAGTTCAAGATTACAGAATATAAGATTTTTTTCTTATATTTAAGCCACCTATGAGGTGTCTTAAATTTAAGAAAAAAATCTTACGCTGAAATGTTTATGGAATACCAATGCTTGTTGCTTAGCAAATTTGCTTATAATAAGCAAAAAAACTTAGCAAATTTGCTTACCGAAAGTGTATCTAAAATGTAAGCAAATTTGCTTACGAGGGAATTTAAGCAAAAATGCTTAGATCTAAGCATTTTTGCCTATAATAAGCAAAAATTCTAAGATTTCTTGCTGTATGTGTTTATGGAATACAGGCCCTGATGCGTCGCGACGATATCGACGAGATTCGAGAGCGAGGGCCGAGGCGGGGCCGAGGCACAGTTTGACGACGCGGCGATCGAGTAAATTGCAGGCTAGGCGCCGGATCAAAACAACATACATCGAGACAAAACTCAGAAACTAACCACAATCCTTGTAACAATTATATGTTTTTCATTTCATTTTTCATTCTGAAAAAACAATAGAAAACATAAGGGGCACATTTAGGTGTGCCCCCAATAATTTTGGGCGACTGGACCTGGTCTAGACTTTTTGCTTGGTCCTGGACTTGATATCTTCCACGGTCCTGGTCCTGGCTACAAAAATTGGGACTGGTCCTGGTCTAGGCCTAAAAAAAGGTACTGACAAAAATTTACGACTACCCCCCCCTCCCCCCCCCCCCCCCACTGAGACAGGATTTTATGAACCGCTAGGTCCTGGTCCTGTTGGAACCGGTCCTGGTCTAGGCTTCGAAAAATATTACGACTAAGCCTACCCCCCCCCCCCCCCCCCCCCCCGCCAACTACTTGGTCCTGGTCGATCTAGGTTTTAAAAAAAAACCTTGAAAAAATCGTGGGTTCGCTAGTGATTTTGTTGCCCCCCCCAATCAGTCCGACCACGCTACACCACTGAATTTTATTATCACACACTAGTAATCAATACCTGTAGAAACAAGTTATTTTGCTCAAAACCTATTCGTTACAATTATTTCGCTATTTTTATAAAGGGGGACTTTCATTTGTTGTTGTTTGTATTACATGTTTGTTTTTTGTGTACGTATAATTTGCGTGTATGGGAGGGTATAACCTATACCATTGTGTCTGGGTGTGCATGCATTTGTCTAGCTGTGTCATTATAATCCTGTATATGCGCTTTTCCTAACACCATACACAATACTTTATTATATAATTTTATATTTTTATTGTACATTATATATTTGTACATTTCATTGTATTAGTTTCACTAGCATTAGCTGCATCATTAGTACACTGAGTAATGGTAGCAGTGGCCGCACATATGTTTTTTTTTTTCAAAGGGGAAGGAGAGGGGGTTATTTCGTCAGCCAAATTTCTTTGAGCGGGGGGTGGGGGGGGGGGGGGGGGGGGGGGGGGGGCGTTAGCTGTAGATATTTGGAGTCAATTAAAAACAGCCAAAACAGTATTTTTGGGGTACACCCCCCCCCCCCCCCCCACCCGCCCCCATGGGTACGCCTATGAATGGTACATTTTGTTTCATTCATTTCACATAATCTATACGACATCTTCGGCCTGAACCAGCTATTTTGCCATTAGTCTCTTCTCAATGACAATTTACGTTATTTTTTTTAACGCCAGTGGCAATTTACGTGAGCTTTCGTAGATTGCATATAGCAGGTCAACAAATTGTTGGGTCACGTTACCCTACACTTCGTAGATTTGGGTGACCTGTTTCACAAAAGGTACAGAACCTGAACGTGACGTGAACGTGACTGTTCGTAGATTTGGGTGACCTGTTTCACAAAAGGTACAGAACCTGAACGTGACGTGAACGTGACGTGAACGTGACTGTTCGTACCAAGCCATATTTAATCGATATACCATGTCGCTTGCTTATAAATCTTGTGAAATTTGTGAATGACATAAGTAGACTTTGGGTAATATATTGAAGTCTGAGGTCTAATAAATTAAACTAATATTACTAGCGTTTAAGAGATAAAGCAAACTGTCTTAGCTGCCCCAAATGTTTGGCTGTAACATACTTGCTTAACCCGTCCGATAAACTATTGTACATATTCATAATTAACCTGTTTCATTCTGTTTACCTGTTTCACAAATCGTGTGAGGTGTCTGAAGGTACAGTGCATTCTTCATTAATATGCAGCTCTGATGTATGTTTCCTTTCTATCTGTAGCATGAAGCTGTCCCTCAGAACTCCTTGTCATCTTGTGTGAGCCACACGAAGTGTCAGGGGAAATGCATGTGGAAGCTGTTCATACCCAGACTCCACCTCGCGAGGGCAGGAGACATAGAAACCAACCCTGGTCCGCCGCCCGATCCTCAGACTGGTCCTCAGTCCCAAGGAGCGAACAGTGGTTCCAGGTAGGTAAACTTTCAACTGTTGTGTTACCATATGGGACTGGGGGAGGGGCGACCGCAAAAGTATTCCTACGTTTCGATCTAGATTTCGGCTCTGTTCTGTTTATCTAATGATCAAGAACATTCATCAACCACACATTCTAAATGACTCCAATAGTGTTTAACAGCCGCATGCCTTATGAACCACAGTCCAGAATCACTGCCCAAATTCATTATAGTCTAGTTAATTTCACTCAAATTAGATTTGGGTAGGAAATAAATAAATTAAATAAAGTATAATCGAAATAAGTATAAACAGTTTCTTCGCGACCTTTCTGCTTGTAAGGGGTTCTCGTTTTCTTTTCCAGTAATACAGAGCATTTACATTATAAGGTTAATTAGTGTGGTATTCATCAAATATGCCCTCAACACTGCCCCGCCGATTACCCAATGTAAGACCATTGCCTATCTTACAAGGTGGTGGGGGATAACCCCCCCCCCCCCCCTCCCCTAGTCATGCATGAACAGTATGGGAAATGACAACATCTGGGCGTTGAAAGGATATATCCAGGTTACTGAAGCTTTGAAGCCAGCGTACTATGATGTAATTCTGAACAAATCTGGTGCAGTGAATGCTCATAAGATAAAGGAGAATGACAACATTCCATGTCATTACATCTTTTTAAAAGTGCAGTTCATTTCAAAACGGTCATGTATTCTTACGTGGTATACATCGTAAAGTTTATTATCAGTTCTCTTTCCTCAATTATCTTCTTTTTATACAACCATCACAGACCCACTTCATCTATACACGCCCTATCTGATGAGATTATCAGGGAACTAGCCAAGCGCGTCCCTCATAGTAAACTACCTGATCTAGGCGTCAAGCTTGGGTTCACCCTCACGGAGGTCGACAACAGGTTGCACAGGCTCCAACAGGACACCGAGCAGGCTGCGACGGAATTATTCATGGCGTGGAAGACGAAACATGGCGCTGGACCTGAGCAGGTACACGCTCTCCGGAATATATTTGATTCGGCTGATCTACGGCTTCTGTCTTCGCACATTGGACAAGAGGGTACAGGGGAGACACCCTCGTTGGACGGCGAGTCAGCCTTACGGCCCGTAGCTCAAGGAATAGAGCCTGTACCAACAGCAGCTACCGCTACATCGAGGCCGTTGCTCGGAGGTCCGTTGAATTATTTCGTTCATTTTCATTTTATAAAAAAACTCTAACAGATGATCATACTTAAATAGGCCACGAATACTCTTGAATCCCATAAAACCATTTTCAATGCTCGAGCATTGAAAAGGGTTTTATGGAATGACCCCCATTCAAGAGTCTTCGTGGCTCGATGGGTTGAGCACCGGTCTAGCAATCCGGAGGTCTCGAGTTCGATTCCCGGCGAAGCCTATTTTTCTTTGCTCATTTTCAATCGTTTTAAATATTTCTAGTCAGTTTCCTGTGTGTTTGAATTAATTTGAGAAAACATTATAAATGCCAATTGTTTTTTCTCGTAAATATACCACAGTGGCCTTTTAGTTGTTTCTGACGATCTTTGTAATGAATCCTTATCTTAACCAAACATCGCATCAAAAACTGTTGATAAATGGTTACAATGTTTCTACATGGCACTGCTTTATACATCAATTACATCAATTTTACCTAGTCGTATATATGCTTATGTACCATTCGAGCATGTGATGAGTGAAATAAAATGTGTATTGGAGTGATCTCTTATGTCCACAACGTAATGTGTGAAAATTCCTCGTTAATTGGGTGTTTTGGGGCTGAGATATGAGCAAAAATGCAAGTGATATTGACTAACTCATTGTTAATAAGTATACTCATTGTATACTCATTGGTATACGGCTTAAATTATCCCGTAGACAATTTTATATCTGAACACTTCAATCATACAGATTTTTCGAACGAAATGGAAATTAAAACAAAAGAAACATGCACAATGCTCTTTATTGTAAATATGAATAGAATACATATGAGAGAACCACAAGAGCTCCAAATAAGTTTTTGAGGATTTGGACAATCACACACGCATATTGACATGATAGACACCCATTCAAATCGTCTTATTGTTTGTTCTAGATTTTGGTTAAATAGTTTTACAGTCTACTTTGAATTTATTTATCAGTATTATTTTAAACACAGTGATCTGACCAGAAGAATAAACTATTCTTGACAAATTAGCAAAGAAAAAGGGGTTTCTCCGAGATTAGAACCGGAAACCCCCGAATTACTAGACCGGTGCTATACAAGCTAAGCTATATAAATCCCTGAAACCCCTTAGTATTCAAAGCTCGTGTTGGTCAGAATTTCACTAAAATCAATTAGTTGTTACATTAAATTTAGTGCGACATATTACCATTACGATGCTATAAGGGATGGGTTAGAGAGTGCTGAGAAGTAATTAGTTATACAAATTAACGTAGTAGTTTTGTATTGGAGAGGATTTGTACATTTTTCTTGAGGTAGTTCTCTACAGAACTACACCGCATATATTAGTTTATATGTGTAAGGAGGTGGTAGGATGTTTTGATTAGGTTGACTATCCGTCGTTAGGAGTGAACCCTCCAATTACTTCCTTCTTACACTTCCCTGATGCTTATCTACATCGTGATCGACACCGGTACTTATCAACAACATCGCATTATTAAGTATGCTATATGTATTTAAAATGATAAACAAAGTGACAAACATTTGGTGCCAACCCAGAATCTAATCATGACATCATGTTAAAGTGATCCATTAACTTTATTTCATTGTTCTTTTTATATGAAAATCACACATATCAGTCTCAAGAATCTTACAATGGAATGCTGTATGATTGAAATCTAAAATTTTCCTCATTTGTACTGGAAAAATGTAAAGTTACAGGATCATTTTGATAGTGACTGCTTGAATTTTGTTTTAACAAAAAGCCAACCGGATAAAAAATAATGTCCATATTTTCGTTCATATCTCCAATATAATCAAAACGTTTCAAGAGTTATGCAAGAAGATATGTGATGTCTTGATGAAGCTTTTGTCTTTACAAAACCTTAAATGTTCTTTACGTTCGTTTTATCACACAGGGAATGAAGAAGTCAACATCGCACCGAATTTAACGTCTTTGGGGACAGAACAAACATCAACCGAAGCTGCTGGTACACCGACGCCGTTGCTTGGGGGTACGTTGAATTACATCCTTACAATTTATTTGAAAGGAAAACTATGCCATTTAAATGGAACACATTATCAGAGTTAGTTGTGCTATTCAAATATAACACACCACACAGTTGAATAGATAATTAGATTATTTATTACAGCGAAAAATTACAGACCCTTGGTCAGCCCGCTGTGTGCGGGTACGATTAATGACGTAACATGTGTGAAGAGCGTATGAGAGCGCTTCCAAGCCCGTTGGCTTTGTGTACTCTAGGTGTATGTGTATACCACCCGAACGCTAAGTATTCACATCACAATGCCTGATCTTGAGGAGGAACTGCTGCTAAATGTAGACATCAAAGTTGATGTAAACAGCTCCACAAAATATAATGTCATTGGTATATAGTGATAGTGATGATGATGATGATGATGATGATGATGATGATGATTTTGATTTTGATTATGATGATAATGATGATGATTTTGATTATGATGATGATAATGGGGATGTAGGATGGATAGAAGGAAGAGGACGAGACGGAAAATACCATGAATTCATTCTTCAGTAAAGTCACTAAAAAGACTTCTACTACTAGTACTATTTAGTTGCGAATATGAATTACATATGCACCGTTATTTGAACTGCATGACATCATAAAATGCAAAGGTATGCTCAAGATTCGCCGTCATGTCTATATACATAACCTGAACTATACTAGTCACCAACAATCACTCTGCGCTAGCTGTTTACGAAAACATCTCGGGAAATTACACGACATAGAAGGGTAGACAAATCTATTTGCAAGATTCAATATCATATAATAGAATATTCTTTATACGCAATAATAAAATGTAATTAGCTATTTTTGAGAGATTTGTATTCCACTTTCATCATCAGCTAGCGTAAGTTCGTGTCATGTGAATTAAGTCTGGATTATAAACCCTCACAAAAAGTTCCGCAATTCAAGTTTGAGCGTTCATATCTCCCTTATCATGCTTATAACTTTATTACCGTTCATAAATGTGTTACCATTGGAAAGCGTGTATTCTCCTCTTCACAATAATATGACATTTTTTATCATGAAATGTGCATTACAAAGTCAAAAGTGAAATCTTGCAAAAAGCATTAATATGGTCCAACATAATGATAATTTCTCAATCAGTCAATAAAACACACTACATATTCCTAACAACATAAACAATCAATGCAAACATAAATAGGGAAACTGACCAAGAATATATTGTGATTAAAAGTGAGCAAAGAAAAATGGGATTCCAACGGGATTCGAACCCGAGACCTCCGGATTGCTAGACCGGTGCTCTACCGACTGAGCTATAGAAAACCCTAAGACGGCGTTCTTCCCAGAAACCCCTTAATTCATCATTGCTCAAGTAGTCAGAAGCTTTTATAAACCTGACATATACCCGAAGCGGATTAAAATCAACTTGGGGATATATGCGAGGGATCGCCGAAGCGATACAGCTTTTTGTAATAATTAATTCAAACATATAGGGAAACTGACCAAGAATATATTGTGATTAAAAGTGAGCAAAGAAAAATAGGATTCCAACGGGATTCGAACCCGAGACCTCCGGACTGCTAGACCGGTGCTCTACCGACTGAGCTATAGAAAACCCTACGACGGCGTTCTTCCCAGAAACCCCTTAATTCATCATTGCTCAAGTAGTCAGAAGCTTTTATAAACCTGACATATACCCGAAGCGGATTAAAATCAACTTGGGGATATATGCGAGGGATCGCCGAAGCGAAACAGCTTTTTGTAAATATTAATTCAAACATATAGGGAAACTGACCAAGAATATATTGTGATAAAAAGTGAGCAAAGAAAAATGGGATTCCAACGGGATTCGAACCCGAGACCTCCGGATTGCCAGACCGGTGCTCTACCGACTGAGCTATAGAAAACCCTACGACGGCGTTCTTCCCAGAAACCCCTTAATTCATCATTGCTCAAGTAGTCAGAAGCTTTTATAAACCTGACATATACCCGAAGCGGATTAAAATCAACTTGGGGATATATGCGAGGGATCGCCGAAGCGATACAGCTTTTTGTAATAATTAATTCAAACATATAGGGAAACTGACCAAGAATATATTGTGATTAAAAGTGAGCAAAGAAAAATGGGATTCCAACGGGATTCGAACCCGAGACCTCCGGATTGCTAGACCGATGCTCTACTGACTGAGCTATAGAAAACCCTACGACGGCGTTCTTCCCAGAAACCCCTTAATTCATCATTGCTCAAGTAGTCAGAATCTTTTATAAACCTGACATATACCCGAAGCGGATTAAAATCAACTTGGGGATATATGCGAGGGATCGCCGAAGCGATACAGCTTTTTGTAATAATTAATTCAAACATATAGGGAAACTGACCAATGATGAATTAAGGGGTTTCTGGGAAGAACGCCGTCGTAGGGTTTTCTATAGCTCAGTCGGTAGAGCACCGGTCTGGCAATCCGGAGGTCTCGGGTTCGAATCCCGTTGGAATCCCATTTTTCTTTGCTCACTTTTAATCACAATATATTCTTGGTCAGTTTCCATATATGTTTGAATTAATTATTACAAAAAGCTGTATCGCTTCGGCGATCCCTCGCATATTTATCCCTAAGTTGATTTTAATCCGCTTTGGGTATATGTCAGGTTTATAAAAGCTTCTGACTACTTGAGCAATGATAAATTAAGGGGTTTCTGGGAAGAACGCCGTCGTAGGGTTTTCTATAGCTCAGTCGGTAGAGCACCGGTCTGGCAATCCGGAGGTCTCGGGTTCGAATCCCGTTGGAATCCCATTTTTCTTTGCTCACTTTTAATCACAATATATTCTTGGTCAGTTTCCCTATATGTTTGAATTAATTATTACAAAAAGCTGTATCGCTTCGGCGATCCCTCGCATATATCCCCAAGTTGATTTTAATCCGCTTCGGGTATATGTCAGGTTTATAAAAGCTTCTGACTACTTGAGCAATGATGAATCAAGGGGTTTCTGGGAAGAACGCCCTCGTAGCGTTTTCTATAGCTCAGTCGGTAGAGCACCCGTGTGGCAATCCGGAGGTCTCGGGTTCGAATCCCGTTGGAATCCCATTTTTCTTTGCTCACTTTTAATCACAATAATATATTCTTGGTCAGTTTCCCTATATGTTTGAATTAAATATTACAAACAGCTGTATCGCTTCGGCGATCCCTCGCATATATCCCCAAGTTGATTTTAATCCGCTTCGGGTATATGTCAGGTTCATAAAAGCTTCTGACTTCTTGAGCAATGATGAATTAATGGGTTTCTTGGAAGAACGCCGTCGTAGGGTTTTCTATAGCTCAATCGGTAGAGCACCGGTCTAGCAATCCGGAGGTCTCGGGTTCGAATCCCGTTGGAATCCCATTTTTCTTTGCTCACTTTTAATCTCAACATAAACAATCGTTACCTCAACATCATAAACGTATATTTCATCCTTTAAACAAATTATAAAACGCTATTGACATTCACGCATGACCGACTGAACATCATTCATAACACCGTTTTCACAACAAAAGGAGGGTACACTGTTGTTTTATCAATACATTTTGCAACATTTCACTATTGACTTTGCCCCATATTCGGGTGTCATGCGCATTCCATGATAACATATTCATGGCAAATGTCATATCAGTTTAAAGTGATGAATACAAGCCTTCCAATCATACCAAACTCATGAACGGTAATAAAGTAACATGAGATATATGAACGCTCAAACTTGAATTGCGGAACTTCTTGTGAGGGTTTTAATACACAGTTGTATACGTCTCGCTCTACGCTCTAGGCGGGGGACTCGCACGTGTGACGTCATTATCCCGTACTCGGTAATTCCCGTTTCAAGCCAAGTATAGAGGCTCTGAGAAGGGTCTTTGAAAAACGCTTCTTATCGCGTTTCATTGATATTTCAAGACTTAAGAGCAGATGATTTGTGTTCTGGTTGGTATAAGCTTCCCGTTCATGTATAATTTGTCTATTTTGTGATATTTCTTCGCTCAGGTACATTAAGTACAATAATATATGTTTTTATTTTCTTCTTAATTGCGGGAACAATAAATAATCATTGTATAGGGAGTTTCTAAAAACAATTATAAAAAAATGTTTAACATGTGTAGATTTAAAAAAACATTTCCACGAGTAGTATTGAATGAAAGTTTGCCTTACGGCCCGTAGCTCAAGGAATAGAGCCTGTACCAACAGCAGCTACCGCTACATCGAGGCCGTTGCTCGGAGGTCCGTTGAATTATTTCGTTCATTTTCATTTTATAAAAAAACTCTAACAGATGATCATACTTAAATAGGCCACGAATACTCTTGAATCCCATAAAACCATTTTCAATGCTCGAGCATTGAAAAGGGTTTTATGGGAATGACCCCCATTCAAGAGTCTTCGTGGCTCGATGGGTTGAGCACCGGTCTAGCAATCCGGAGGTCTCGAGTTCGATTCCCGGCGAAGCCTATTTTTCTTTGCTCATTTTCAATCGTTTTAAATATTTCTAGTCAGTTTCCTGTGTGTTTGAATTAATTTGAGAAACATTATTAATGCCAATTGTTTTTTCTCGTAAATATACCACAGTGGCCTTTTAGTTGTTTCTGACGATCTCTGTAATGAATCCTTATCTTAACCAAACATCGCATCAAAAACTGTTGATAAATGGTTACAATGTTTCTACATGGCACTGCTTTATACATCAATTACATCAATTTTTACCTAGTCGTATATATGCTTATGTACCATTCGAGCATGTGATGAGTGAAATAAAATGTGTATTGGAGTGATCTCTTATGTCCACAACGTAATGTGTGAAAATTCCTCGTTAATTGGGTGTTTTGGGGCTGAGATATGAGCAAAAATGCAAGTGATATTGACTAACTCATTGTCAATAAGTATACTCATTGTATACTCATTGGTATACGGCTTAAATTATCCCGTAGACAATTTTATATCTGAACACTTCAATCATACAGATTTTTCGAACGAAATGGAAATTAAAACAAAAGAAACATGCACAATGCTCTTTATTGTAAATATGAATAGAATACATATGAGAGACCACAAGAGCTCCAGATAAGTTTTTGAGGATTTGGACAATCACACACGCGTATTGACATGATAGACACCCATTCAAATCGTCTTATTGTTTGTTCTAGATTTTGGTTAAATAGTTTTACAGTCTACTTTGAATTTATTTATCAGTATTATTTTAAACACAGTGATCTGACCAGAAGAATAAACTATTCTTGACAAATTAGCAAAGAAAAAGGGGTTTCTCCGAGATTAGAACCGGAAACCCCCGAATTACTAGACCGGTGCTATACAAGCTAAGCTATATAAATCCCTGAAACCCCTTAGTATTCAATGCTCGTGTTGGTCAGAATTTCACTAAAATCAATTAGTTGTTACATTAAATTTAGTGCGACATATTACCATTACGATGCTATAAGGGAGGGGTTAGAGAGTGCTGAGAAGTAATTAGTTATACAAATTAACGTGGTAGTTTTGTATTGGAGAGGATTTGTACATTTTTCTTGAGGTAGTTCTCTACAGAACTACACCGCATATATTAGTTTATATGTGTAAGGAGGTGGTAGGATGTTTTGATTAGGTTGACTATCCGTCGTTAGGAGTGAACCCTCCAGTTACTTCCTTCTTACACTTCCCCTATGCTTATCTACATCGTGATCGACACCGGTACTTATCAACAACATCGCATTATTAAGTATGCTATATGTATTTAAAATGATAAACAAAGTGACAAACATTTGGTGCCAACCCAGAATCTAATCATGACATCATGTTAAAGTGATCCATTAACTTTATTTCATTGTTCTTTTTATATGAAAATCACACATATCAGTCTCAAGAATCTTACAATGGAATGCTGTATGATTGAAATCTAAAATTTTCCTCATTTGTACTGGAAAAATGTAAAGTTACAGGATCATTTTGATAGTGACTGCTTGAATTTTGTTTTAACAAAAAGCCAACCGGATAAAAAATAATGTCCATATTTTCGTTCATATCTCCAATATAATCAAAACGTTTCAAGAGTTATGCAAGAAGATATGTGATGTCTTGATGAAGCTATTGTCTTTACAAAACCTTAAATGTTCTTTACGTTCGTTTTATCACACAGGGAATGAAGAAGTCAACATCGCACCGAATTTAACGTCTTTGGGGACAGAACAAACATCAACCGAAGCTGCTGGTACACCGACGCCGTTGCTTGGGGGTACGTTGAATTACATCCTTACAATTTATTTGATAGGAAAACTATGTCATTTAAATGGAACACATTATCAGAGTTAGTTGTGCTATTCAAATATAACACACCACACAGTTGAATAGATAATTATATTATTTATTACAGCGAAAAATTACAGACCCTTGGTCAGCCCGCTGTGTGCGGGTACGATTAATGACGTAACATGTGTGAAGAGCGTATGAGAGCGCTCCCAAGCCCGTTGGCTTTGTGTACTCTAGGTGTATGTGTATACCACCCGAACGCTAAGTATTCACATCACAATGCCTGATCTTGAGGAGGAACTGCTGCTAAATGTAGACATCAAAGTTGATGTAAACAGCTCCACAAAATATAATGTCATTGGTATATAGTGATAGTGATGATGATGATGATGATGATGATGATGATGATGATTTTGATTTTGATTATGATTATAATGATGATGATTTTGATTATGATGATGATAATGGGGATGTAGGATGGATAGAAGGAAGAGGACGAGACGGAAAATACCATGAATTCATTCTTCAGTAAAGTCACTAAAAAGACTTCTACTACTAGTACTATTTAGTTGCGA
This sequence comes from Echinarachnius parma, assembly GCA_037951105.1. Taxonomy (NCBI): domain Eukaryota; kingdom Metazoa; phylum Echinodermata; class Echinoidea; order Clypeasteroida; family Echinarachniidae; genus Echinarachnius; species Echinarachnius parma. Next base: position 45,714 of record JBAMJV010009502.1, read on the forward strand.
ATATGAATTACATATGCACCGTTATTTGAACTGCATGACATCATAAAATGCAAAGGTATGCTCAAGATTCGCCGTCATGTCTATATACATAACCTGAACTATACTAGTCACCAACAATCACTCTGCGCTAGCTGTTTACGAAAACATCTCGGGAAATTACACGACATAGAAGGGTAGACAAATCTATTTGCAAGATTCAATATCATATAATAGAATATTCTTTATACGCAATAATAAAATGTAATTAGCTATTTTTGAGAGATTTGTATTCCACTTTCATCATCAGCTAGCGTAAGTTCGTGTCATGTGAATTAAGTCTGGATTATAAACCCTCACAAAAAGTTCCGCAATTCAAGTTTGAGCGTTCATATCTCCCTTATCATGCTTATAACTTTATTACCGTTCATAAATGTGTTACCATTGGAAAGCGTGTATTCTCCTCTTCACAATAATATGACATTTTTTATCATGAAATGTGCATTACAAAGTCAAAAGTGAAATCTTGCAAAAAGCATTAATATGGTCCAACATAATGATAATTTCTCAATCAGTCAATAAAACACACTACATATTCCTAACAACATAAACAATCAATGCAAACATAAATAGGGAAACTGACCAAGAATATATTGTGATTAAAAGTGAGCAAAGAAAAATGGGATTCCAACGGGATTCGAACCCGAGACCTCCGGATTGCTAGACCGGTGCTCTACCGACTGAGCTATAGAAAACCCTAAGACTGCGTTCTTCCCAGAAACCCCTTAATTCATCATTGCTCAAGTAGTCAGAAGCTTTTATAAACCTGACATATACCCGAAGCGGATTAAAATCAACTTGGGGATATATGCGAGGGATCGCCGAAGCGATACAGCTTTTTGTAATAATTAATTCAAACATATAGGGAAACTGACCAAGAATATATTGTGATTAAAAGTGAACAAAGAAAAATGGGATTCCAATGGGATTCGAACCCGAGACCTCCGGATTGCTCGACCGGTGCTCTTCCGACTGAGCTATAGAAAACCCTACGACGGCGTTCTTCCCAGAAACCCCTTAATTCATCATTGCTCAAGTAGTCAGAAGCTTTTATAAACCTGACATATACCCGAAGCGGATTAAAATCAACTTGGGGATATATGCGAGGGATCGCCGAAGCGAAACAGCTTTTTGTAATAATTAATTCAAACATATAGGGAAACTGACCAAGAATATATTGTGATAAAAAGTGAGCAAAGAAAAATGGGATTCCAACGGGATTCGAACCCGAGACCTCCGGATTGCCAGACCGGTGCTCTACCGACTGAGCTATAGAAAACCCTACGACGGCGTTCTTCCCAGAAACCCCTTAATTCATCATTGCTCAAGTAGTCAGAAGCTTTTATAAACCTGACATATACCCGAAGCGGATTAAAATCAACTTGGGGATATATGCGAGGGATCGCCGAAGCGATACAGCTTTTTGTAATAATTAATTCAAACATATAGGGAAACTGACCAAGAATATATTGTGATTAAAAGTGAGCAAAGAAAAATGGGATTCCAACGGGATTCGAACCCGAGACCTCCGGATTGCTAGACCGGTGCTCTACCGACTGAGCTATAGAAAACCCTACGACGGCGTTTTTCCCAGAAACCCCTTAATTCATCATTGCTCAAGTAGTCAGAAGCTTTTATAAACCTGACATATACCCGAAGCGGATTAAAATCAAGTTGGGGATATATGCGAGGGATCGCCGAAGCGAAACAGCTTTTTGTAATAATTAATTCAAACATATAGGGAAACTGACCAAGAATATATTGTGATTAAAAGTGAGCAAAGAAAAATGGGATTCCAACGGGATTCGAACCCGAGACCTCCGGATTGCTAGACCGGTGCTCTACCGACTGAGCTATAGAAAACCCTACGACGGCGTTTTTCCCAGAAACCCCTTAATTCATCATTGCTCAAGTAGTCAGAAGCTTTTATAAACCTGACATATACCCGAAGCGGATTAAAATCAAGTTGGGGATATATGCGAGGGATCGCCGAAGCGAAACAGCTTTTTGTAATAATTAATTCAAACATATAGGGAAACTGACCAAGAATATATTGTGATAAAAAGTGAGCAAAGAAAAATGGGATTCCAACGGGATTCGAACCCGAGACCTCCGGATTGCCAGACCGGTGCTCTACCGACTGAGCTATAGAAAACCCTACGACGGCGTTCTTCCCAGAAACCCCTTAATTCATCATTGCTCAAGTAGTCAGAAGCTTTTATAAACCTGACATATACCCGAAGCGGATTAAAATCAACTTGGGGATATATGCGAGGGATCGCCGAAGCGATACAGCTTTTTGTAATAGATAATTCAAACATATAGGGAAACTGACCAAGAATATATTGTGATTAAAAGTGAGCAAAGAAAAATGGGATTCCAACGGGATTCGAACCCGAGACCTCCGGATTGCTAGACCGGTGCTCTACCGACTGAGCTATAGAAAACCCTACGACGGCGTTCTTCCCAGAAACCCCTTAATTCATCATTGCTCAAGTAGTCAGAATCTTTTATAAACCTGACATATACCCGAAGCGGATTAAAATCAACTTGGGGATATATGCGAGGGATCGCCGAAGCGAAACAGCTTTTTGTAATAATTAATTCAAACATATAGGGAAACTGACCAAGAATATATTGTGATAAAAAGTGAGCAAAGAAAAATGGGATTCCAACGGGATTCGAACCCGAGACCTCCGGATTGCCAGACCGGTGCTCTACCGACTGAGCTATAGAAAACCCTACGACGGCGTTCTTCCCAGAAACCCCTTAATTCATCATTGCTCAAGTAGTCAGAAGCTTTTATAAACCTGACATATACCCGAAGCGGATTAAAATCAACTTGGGGATATATGCGAGGGATCGCCGAAGCGATACAGCTTTTTGTAATAATTAATTCAAACATATAGGGAAACTGACCAAGAATATATTGTGATTAAAAGTGAGCAAAGAAAAATGGGATTCCAACGGGATTCGAACCCGAGACCTCCGGATTGCTAGACCGGTGCTCTACCGACTGAGCTATAGAAAACCCTACGACGGCGTTTTTCCCAGAAACCCCTTAATTCATCATTGCTCAAGTGGTCAGAATCTTTTATAAACCTGACATATACCCGAAGCGGATTAAAATCAACTTGGGGATATATGCGAGGGATCGCCGAAGCGATACAGCTTTTTGTAATAATTAATTCAAACATATAGGGAAACTGACCAATGATGAATTAAGGGGTTTCTGGGAAGAACGCCGTCGTAGGGTTTTCTATAGCTCAGTCGGTAGAGCACCGGTCTGGCAATCCGGAGGTCTCGGGTTCGAATCCCGTTGGAATCCCATTTTTCTTTGCTCACTTTTAATCACAATATATTCTTGGTCAGTTTCCATATATGTTTGAATTAATTATTACAAAAAGCTGTATCGCTTCGGCGATCCCTCGCATATTTATCCCTAAGTTGATTTTAATCCGCTTTGGGTATATGTCAGGTTTATAAAAGCTTCTGACTACTTGAGCAATGATGAATTAAGGGGTTTCTGGGAAGAACGCCGTCGTAGGGTTTTCTATAGCTCAGTCGGTAGAGCACCGGTCTGGCAATCCGGAGGTCTCGGGTTCGAATCCCGTTGGAATCCCATTTTTCTTTGCTCACTTTTAATCACAATATATTCTTGGTCAGTTTCCCTATATGTTTGAATTAATTATTACAAAAAGCTGTATCGCTTCGGCGATCCCTCGCATATATCCCCAAGTTGATTTTAATCCGCTTCGGGTATATGTCAGGTTTATAAAAGCTTCTGACTACTTGAGCAATGATGAATTAAGGGGTTTCTGGGAAGAACGCCCTCGTAGGGTTTTCTATAGCTCAGTCGGTAGAGCACCGGTCTGGCAATCCGGAGGTCTCGGGTTCGAATCCCGTTGGAATCCCATTTTTCTTTGCTCACTTTTAATCACAATATATTCTTGGTCAGTTTCCCTATATGTTTGAATTAATTATTACAAACAGCTGTATTGCTTCGGCGATCCCTCGCATATATCGCCAAGTTGATTTTAATCCGCTTCGGGTATATGTCAGGTTTATAAAAGCTTCTGACTTCTTGAGCAATGATGAATTAATGGGTTTCTTGGAAGAACGCCGTCGTAGGGTTTTCTATAGCTCAATCGGTAGAGCACCGGTCTAGCAATCCGGAGGTCTCGGGTTCGAATCCCGTTGGAATCCCATTTTTCTTTGCTCACTTTTAATCTCAACATAAACAATCGTTACCTCAACATCATAAACGTATATTTCATCCTTTAAACAAATTATAAAACGCCATTGACATTCACGCATGACCGACTGAACATCATTCATAACACCGTTTTCACAACAAAAGGAGGGTACACTGTTGTTTTATCAATACATTTTGCAACATTTCACTATTGACTTTGCCCCATATTCGGGTGTCATGTGCATTCCATGATAACATATTCATGGCAAATGTCATATCAGTTTAAAGTGATGAATACAAGCCTTCCAATCATACCAAACTCATGAACGGTAATAAAGTAACATGAGATATATGAACGCTCAAACTTGAATTGCGGAACTTCTTGTGAGGGTTTTAATACACAGTTGTATACGTCTCGCTCTACGCTCTAGGCGGGGGACTCGCACGTGTGACGTCATTATCCCGTACTCGGTAATTCCCGTTTCAAGCCAAGTATAGAGGCTCTGAGAAGGGTCTTTGAAAAACGCTTCTTATCGCGTTTCATTGATATTTCAAGACTTAAGAGCAGATGATTTGTGTTCTGGTTGGTATAAGCTTCCCGTTCATGTATAATTTGTCTATTTTGTGATATTTCTTCGCTCAGGTACTTTAAGTACAATAATATATGCTTTTATTTTCTTCTTAATTGCGGGAACAATAAATAATCATTGTATAGGGAGTTTCTAAAAACAATTATAAAAAAATGTTTAACATGTGTAGATTTAAAAAAACATTTCCACGAGTAGTATTGAATGAAAGTTTGCCTTACGGCCCGTAGCTCAAGGAATAGAGCCTGTACCAACAGCAGCTACCGCTACATCGAGGCCGTTGCTCGGAGGTCCGTTGAATTATTTCGTTCATTTTCATTTAATAAAAAAACTATAACAGATGATCATACTTAAATAGGCCACGAATACTCTTGAATCCCATAAAACCATTTTCAATGCTCGAGCATTGAAAAGGGTTTTATGGGAATGACCCCCATTCAAGAGTCTTCGTGGCTCGATGGGTTGAGCACCGGTCTAGCAATCCGGAGGTCTCGAGTTCGATTCCCGGCGAAGCCTATTTTTCTTTGCTCATTTTCAATCGTTTTAAATATTTCTAGTCAGTTTCCTGTGTGTTTGAATTAATTTGAGAAAACATTATAAATGCCAATTGTTTTTTCTCGTAAATATACCACAGTGGCCTTTTAGTTGTTTCTGACGATCTCTGTAATGAATCCTTATCTTAACCAAACATCGCATCAAAAACTGTTGATAAATGGTTACAATGTTTCTACATGGCACTGCTTTATACATCAATTTCATCAATTTTACCTAGTCGTATATATGCTTATGTACCATTCGAGCATGTGATGAGTGAAATAAAATGTGTATTGGAGTGATCTCTTATGTCCACAACGTAATGTGTGAAAATTCCTCGTTAATTGGGTGTTTTGGGGCTGAGATATGAGCAAAAATGCAAGTGATATTGACTAACTCATTGTTAATAAGTATACTCATTGTATACTCATTGGTATACGGCTTAAATTATCCCGTAGACAATTTTATATCTGAACACTTCAATCATACAGATTTTTCGAACGAAATGGAAATTAAAACAAAAGAAACATGCACAATGCTCTTTATTGTAAATATGAATAGAATACATATGAGAGAACCACAAGAGCTCCAAATAAGTTTTTGAGGATTTGGACAATCACACACGCGTATTGACATGATAGACACCCATTCAAATCGTCTTATTGTTTGTTCTAGATTTTGGTTAAATAGTTTTACAGTCTACTTTGAATTTATTTATCAGTATTATTTTAAACACAGTGATCTGACCAGAAGAATAAACTATTCTTGACAAATTAGCAAAGAAAAAGGGGTTTCTCCGAGATTAGAACCGGAAACCCCCGAATTACTAGACCGGTGCTATACAAGCTAAGCTATATAAATCCCTGAAACCCCTTAGTATTCAATGCTCGTGTTGGTCAGAATTTCACTAAAATCAATTAGTTGTTACATTAAATTTAGTGCGACATATTACCATTACGATGCTATAAGGGAGGGGTCAGAGAGTGCTGAGAAGTAATTAGTTATACAAATTAACGTGGTAGTTTTGTATTGGAGAGGATTTGTACATTTTTCTTGAGGTAGTTCTCTACAGAACTACACCGCATATATTAGTTTATATGTGTAAGGAGGTGGTAGGATGTTTTGATTAGGTTGACTATCCGTCGTTAGGAGTGAACCCTCCAATTACTTCCTTCTTACACTTCCCTGATGCTTATCTACATCGTGATCGACACCGGTACTTATCAACAACATCGCATTATTAAGTATGCTATATGTATTTAAAATGATAAACAAAGTGACAAACATTTGGTGCCAACCCAGAATCTAATCATGACATCATGTTAAAGTGATCCATTAACTTTATTTCATTGTTCTTTTTATATGAAAATCACACATATCAGTCTCAAGAATCTTACAATGGAATGCTGTATGATTGAAATCTAAAATTGTCCTCATTTGTACTGTAAAAATGTAAAGTTACAGGATCATTTTGATAGTGACTGCTTGAATTTTGTTTTAACAAAAAGCCAACCGGATAAAAAATAATGTCCATATTTTCGTTCATATCTCCAATATAATCAAAACGTTTCAAGAGTTATGCAAGAAGATATGTGATGTCTTGAGGAAGCTATTGTCTTTACAAAACCTTAAATGTTCTTTACGTTCGTTTTATCACACAGGGAATGAAGAAGTCAACATCGCACCGAATTTAACGTCTTTGGGGACAGAACAAACATCAACCGAAGCTGCTGGTACACCGACGCCGTTGCTTGGGGGTACGTTGAATTACATCCTTACAATTTATTTGATAGGAAAACTATGTCATTTAAATGGAACACATTATCAGAGTTAGTTGTGCTATTCAAATATAACACACCACACAGTTGAATAGATAATTATATTATTTATTACAGCGAAAAATTACAGACCCTTGGTCAGCCCGCTGTGTGCGGGTACGATTAATGACGTAACATGTGTGAAGAGCGTATGAGAGCGCTCCCGAGCCCGTTGGCTTTGTGTACTCTAGGTGTATGTGTATACCACCCGAACGCTAAGTATTCACATCACAATGCCTGATCTTGAGGAGGAACTGCTGCTAAATGTAGACATCAAAGTTGATGTAAACAGCTCCACAAACTATAATGTCATTGGTATATAGTGATAGTGATGATGATGATGATGATGATGATGATGATGATTTTGATTTCGATTATGATGATAATGATGATGATTTTGATTATGATGATGATAATGGGGATGTAGGATGGATAGAAGGAAGAGGACGAGACGGAAAATACCATGAATTCATTCTTCAGTAAAGTCACTAAAAAGACTTCTACTACTAGTACTATCTAGTTGCGAATATGAATTACATATGCACCGTTATTTGAACTGCATGACATCATAAAATGCAAAGGTATGCTCAAGATTCCCCGTCATGTCTAAATACATAACCTGAACTATACTAGTCACCAACAATTACTCTGCGCTAGCTGTTTACGAAAACATCTCGGGAAATTACACGACATAGAAGGGTAGACAAATCTATTTGCAAGATTCAATATCATATAATAGAATATTCTTTATACGCAATAATAAAATGTAATTAGCTATTTTTGAGAGATTTGTATTCCACTTTCATCATCAGCTAGCGTAAGTTCGTGTCATGTGAATTAAGTCTGGATTATAAACCCTCACAAAAAGTTCCGCAATTCAAGTTTGAGCGTTCATATCTCCCTTATCATGCTTATAACTTTATTACCGTTCATAAATGTGTTACCATTGGAAAGCGTGTATTCTCCTCTTCACAATAATATGACATTTTTTATCATGAAATGTGCATTACAAAGTCAAAAGTGAAATCTTGCAAAAAGCATTAATATGGTCCAACATAATGATAATTTCTCAATCAGTCAATAAAACACACTACATATTCCTAACAACATAAACAATCAATGCAAACATAATTAGGGAAACTGACCAAGAATATATTGTCATTAAAAGTGAGCAAAGAAAAATGGGATTCCAACGGGATTCGAACCCGAGACCTCCGGATTGCTAGACCGGTGCTCTTCCGACTGAGCTATAGAAAACCCTAAGACGGCGTTCTTCCCAGAAACCCCTTAATTCATCATTGCTCAAGTAGTCAGAAGCTTTTATAAACCTGACATATACCCGAAGCGGATTAAAATCAACTTGGGGATATATGCGAGGGATCGCCGAAGCGATACAGCTTTTTGTAATAATTAATTCAAACATATAGGGAAACTGACCAAGAATAAATTGTGATTAATTCCAACGGGATTCGAACCCGAGACCTCCGGATTGCTAGACCGGTGCTCTACCGACTGAGCTATAGAAAACCCTACGACGGCGTTCTTCCCAGAAACCCCTTAATTCATCATTGCTCAAGTAGTCAGAAGCTTTTATAAACCTGACATATACCCGAAGCGGATTAAAATCAACTTGGGGATATATGCGAGGGATCGCCGAAGCGAAACAGCTTTTTGTTATAATTAATTCAAACATATAGGGAAACTGACCAAGAATATATTGTGATAAAAAGTGAGCAAAGAAAAATGGGATTCCAACGGGATTCGAACCCGAGACCTCCGGATTGCCAGACCGGTGCTCTACCTACTGAGCTATAGAAAACCCTACGACGGCGTTCTTCCCAGAAACCCCTTAATTCTTCATTGCTCAAGTAGTCAGAAGCTTTTATAAACCTGACATATACCCGAAGCGGATTAAAATCAACTTGGGGATATATGCGAGGGATCACCGAAGCGATACAGCTTTTTGTAATAATTAATTCAAACCTATAGGGAAACTGACCAAGAATATATTGTGATTAAAAGTGAGCAAAGAAAAATGGGATTCCAACGGGATTCGAACCCGAGACCTCCGGATTGCTAGACCGGTGCTCTACCGACTGAGCTATAGAAAACCCTACGACGGCGTTCTTCCCAGAAACCCCTTAATTCATCATTGCTCAAGTAGTCAGAATCTTTTATAAACCTGACATATACCCGAAGCGATACAGCTTTTTGTAATAATTAATTCAAACATATAGGGAAACTGACCAATGATGAATTAAGGGGTTTCTGGGAAGAACGCCGTCGTAGGGTTTTCTATAGCTCAGTCGGTAGAGCACCGGTCTGGCAATCCGGAGGTCTCGGGTTCGAATCCCGTTGGAATCCCATTTTTCTTTGCTCACTTTTAATCACAATATTTTCTTGGTCAGTTTCCATATATGTTTGAATTAATTATTACAAAAAGCTGTATCGCTTCGGCGATCCCTCGCATATTTATCCCCAAGTTGATTTTAATCCGCTTTGGGTATATGTCAGGTTCATAAAAGCTTCTGACTACTTGAGCAATGATGAATTAAGGGGTTTCTGGGAAGAACGCCGTCGTAGGGTTTTCTATAGCTCAGTCGGTAGAGCACCGGTCTGGCAATCCGGAGGTCTCGGGTTCGAATCCCGTTGGAATCCCATTTTTCTTTGCTCACTTTTAATCACAATATATTCTTGGTCAGTTTCCCTATATGTTTGAATTAATTGTTACAAAAAGCTGTATCGCTTCGGCGATCCCTCGCATATATCTCCAAGTTGATTTTAATCCGCTTCGGGTATATGTCAGGTTTATAAAAGCTTCTGACTACTTGAGCAATGATGAATTAAGGGGTTTCTGGGAAGAACGCCCTCGTAGGGTTTTCTATAGCTCAGTCGGTAGAGCACCGGTCTGGCAATCCGGAGGTCTCGGGTTCGAATCCCGTTGGAATCCCATTTTTCTTTGCTCACTTTTAATCACAATATATTCTTGGTCAGTTTTCCTATATGTTTGAATTAATTATTACAAACAGCTGTATCGCTTCGGCGATCCCTCGCATATATCCCCAAGTTGATTTTAATCCGCTTCGGGTATATGTCAGGTTTATAAAAGCTTCTGACTTCTTGAGCAATGATGAATTAATGGGTTTCTTGGAAGAACGCCGTCGTAGGGTTTTCTATAGCTCAATCGGTAGAGCACCGGTCTAGCAATCCGGAGGTCTCGGGTTCGAATCCCGTTGGAATCCCATTTGTCTTTGCTCACTTTTAATCTCAACATAAACAATCGTTACCTCAACATCATAAACGCATATTTCATCCTTTTAACAAATTATAAAACGCCATTGACATTCACGCATGACCGACTGAACATCATTCATAACACCGTTTTCACAACAAAAGGAGGGTACACTGTTGTTTTATCAATACATTTTGCAACCTTTTTACTATTGACTTTGCCCCATATTCGGGTGTCATGCGCATTCCATGATAACATATTCATGGCAAATGTCATATCAGTTTAAAGTGATGAATACAAGCCTTCCAATCATACCAAACTCATGAACGGTAATAAAGTAACATGAGATATATGAACGCTCAAAGTTGAATTGCGGAACTTCTTGTGAGGGTTTTAATACACAGTTGTATACGTCTCGCTCTACGCTCTAGGCGGGGGACTCGCACGTGTGACGTCATTATCCCGTACTCGGTAATTCCCGTTTCAAGCCAAGTATAGAGGCTCTGAGAAGGGTCTTTGAAAAACGCTTCTTATCGCGTTTCATTGATATTTCAAGACTTAAGAGCAGATGATTTGTGTTCTGGTTGGTATAAGCTTCCCGTACATGTATAATTTGTCTATTTTGTGATATTTCTTCGCTCAGGTACTTTAAGTACAATATTATGTTTTTATTTTCTTCTTAATTGCGGGAACAATAAATAATCATTGTATAGGGAGTTTCTAAAAACAATTATAAAATAATGTTTAACATGTGTAGATTAAAAAAAACATTTCCACGAGTAGTATTGAATGAAAGTTTGTCTCTAATATTTGTACATATGTAATATTGCGGGAGCAATAAAGTGCAAATTATTTATAACTCTACCATGCTTGAAAGGTATAACACATTACAAACGACTAAGTAAAAAGCCTGTTATCATTGAAAAGAGCAGTAACAACTCATGAGGGCGCTCTCTAAAAAACTGTTTAGCCATTTTTAATTAAAGATTGTGCATGCGATGTTTTGTTCAAATAATGATTACATAGAAAGATCATCAACAACTATTTTAAAACATCTTTTGTTCATTTTTAGAAATTGTACGATTTTCGACACCTTACTAAAAATTATTGAAATATTGTGGGACGCCACAATAATTACTAATGGTTATGTTTATGGATATTTCAGCCGTCTCCAAACCGATTTCGATCAAATCAAATTCTTTCTGCACACTAAGAAAACAAGGTACAACAAAGGTGCAAAGTGATGCAACACTGGTGGCTCCTTTTAAGATAGAAATTTGCACCCTCAACATAGGGTGCAATTTTCACCCCTTCTTGAGGGTGCAATCTTGTACCTTTCGGGTACAACTTTGCACCTTTAAAGGTGCAAGATTGCACCCTCAAGAAAGGGTGCAAAATTGCACCCTATGTTGAGGGTGCAAAGTTGTACCTTAAAAGGAGCCGCCAGTGTTGCATCACTTGCACCTTTAAAGGTGCAAAGTTGTACCTTTTTTTCTTAGTGTGTGTCATAAAAAATATGCTCTTTCATATTTGACATTACCTCATTGAATTACCCCACGAAACAAATTATTTCGTAAAGTTCCCTCTATACCAAAACTGAAGTATCCCTTTAACAAAACATCACACTCACATGTTGGTTGAAACTTGATGTATCTAGAGGGTGCCCTTTGTGTTATTAACTTTTTTGTTAACGGAAATAGCGCAATATCTTAAAGGGACATGTCCTCTTTTACAAAACGTCTGAACAAATTTCATTTGACGGATGGGGATCAATGTAACACACACAAACAAAATCAGATCGAACAGCCCTGTAATTTGGATTCTACGAATGAAAAACGAATGCGTCCCTCCATTCAAACTATAATATATCGGTCGATAAAGGAGTTTAACTGGATTAGCATAATATTACAACAATATTGTACTTAATCTTGTAAATGTATTGTGAAGCCGACATTTGTAAACGTATGTCAGAGAAAAAGATTTTAAAAATGAAGAATATAATTACATGTAGTCAGTTTCAGCGAGGTTTGAGTATTTTGTTTGGTAAACGCTTACCCATTGTTATTTATGCGCGGGCCACGTAGCTAGCGCGGGTCACGTAGGGGTCACCCATAGCGATCTGGCGCTCCGTGAAATCTGTGTATGAACTTACTCACCGGGTGAAAACACGCATAATGCACAATTAACCGTTGGACGATGGTTTATTAGTTTTAGGTATATAACTCCACGAAAAATAGATTTCAAGCCCTAATTTTGTCAGGCATGCTATTAAATAACATATTCTTTCATATAAGACAATAACCTCGCAACTGTTGAAATTTGGCTTGCAAAAGAGGGGCTATCCCTTTAATGTGATTCATTTACTTTATATTTTTCCAAGAAGTGACTTTAATCATTGACTAAATATAACTACATATTATTCGAAAGAGCACAGGATTCTTAACACAAAATAAACATTGTTTGATCCAAATCGATATATCAATAATCCGGCTGGAACAAATATTAATCCCCATCACAGGCGTACCCAGGGGTGGGGGGGGGGGGGGGGTTCACCCCCCCCCCCCCCCCCCTTTGACCAACAAATTGCTGTTTTGGGGGGTTTGAACCCCCCTTTTCAAATTTTAAAGACAGAATCAACCGCTTTGAATTGTCAAAATCGGTTCAGAAACGACTGAAATGTTTTGAATAATATCCGATTTTAATAATTGTTAGGGACCAACTTTTATTGAATAGCTTGAGAAATATTCTAAAATCCTCCAAGATAACGAAACTGAATGTTTCCTGCTACTTTCTGCTATACTGCATGTCACAGAACCCATTATAGTAATACAGGGTCTACCGGATTTGCGTACACAATACATCAAACTAGCATTTTTTGCACAATCATGGTATTTATTCGCGCGATGGTTAGATTACGGTATTGCGGCCTCACAATTATATTGTATACTTTTGATTTTCTCCGACTAGAACTAATTTAACGGCTCGATGACTGTTTTCTGTATTGTCATGCTAGATGGGCGTGATGTCATTACTATTCCCCTGTATGTTTTATCCAACAGAAGAACTGAAGATAACTGAACATTTCACCGTCGGTGACTGTCGCCAAAAACTTGCTGACCACTACAAAACGGGGATCTGTTTGGTGAAAATAAAACCATGGGATCCGCACAGTTTAGCAAATGTCAACGACGTATACACTGTTGTCACTATGTACAAGGAAGACATTACGCCACATGTTATAGGTGAACATAGAAAGATAACACTAGACGGATCTGTAAACGACATTTTCAGGACTGAGGTAAAAGGTCAACTACCAAAACGAATCGTTATTTATGCCGCAGCGGGGAAAGGAAAGACTACAGCTGTAGCCAAAATGGCATATGACTGGGTTTATCGCGTCCATGAATCCCCGCTAAAAGACTTGCCACTCCTATTTATCGTGAGACTTCGTGATGTCGACAACAACCAGTCCCTTGCAGAGGCTATCAAATCAGAACTTCTTCCAGACGTCAGCACCCTTTCTCCAGACTCCCTCGAAGATTTCATTCGAAAGAACCCAAAGATGTATTCGATCATCCTCGACGGTCTTGACGAATATCGCGGCAGCTTAGATACGATTGACAGAGGTAGTATCGGAGCCGTTCTACAGAATAAGGACATGAGAGGTTCTACAGTCGCTGTAACAACTAGGCCTTATTTAGAAAGTTATTTCTGTCATGTCGACTTAGCGAAAGTGTACGCGAGTATGGAAGTTGAAGGGTTTTCCGAAGAATATGCTAGGGCTTACATAGATAAGTTCTTCGAATTTGGCTCAAAAGCGGAAACGTTGAAGGCGCACTTAAGAGACAATGACATAATAAATGAATTGACCTCCACACCGCTTTTCTGTGTGATGGTCTGCTGTCTGTGGGCAGAGGATCAAATCAAAAACATTAACACGCAAACAGAGCTATTTGGACAAATCGTTATGTTCCTTGGGGGCCACATCCAAAACAAGTATCCAGATAGATGCACCCACACCTGGTTAGAGCAAACGATGACCCATCTTGGAGACGTAGCGCTCAATGGACTTGTAGAAGACAGCAATAAGCTTCTCTTCACAGAACATGACTTCAGGAAGTTTCCCGGGACGATAAATGATGGAGTCGAACTTGGGATAATTTCTAAATCTGTGTCAGACTCATCAGAGAGATCATCAGCTGCGAAGAACAAAGCGAGCAAGGTGGAGTTTTTCCATAAATCAATACAAGAATATTCAGCAGGAAAGTACCTTTGCAACCTCTACGTTGAAACAAGTCGCTTCGTAAAGAAAATAGGGCTTTCCAAACTTGACAGAATGTTCAAAGGAAAGAGAAGACTTAGGGAATATGAAAACCTCCTTCGTTTCGTCGCAGGAACAGACGTGAACATGTGTGTAAAGGCAATGAAAGCAGTGTTGTCGACTAAGTCGTTAGATGAGAGCGAACAATTCCGCATGGTCCTAGACTTGTCAACAGAGGCGCAGACGTTTGTAGGTGATGTGTCATCCCTTGTAGGGAAATATCTACAGGGGGGGTCAGCTGTTCTTAAGTCACCAACTCTCTACACCATCGTCGGAATGAAGTCCCTTCCCAGTGAAGTAAAACGACAGGTATTTAGTTCATTAGGCGCAGAAAAACATTTCTCAATATTTACACATTTATCAGAAAATCACCAGACATATGTTTTCGATACATACCACAAAAGGTATCTCTCCCTCATCAACTTATTATATCTAAAGCAATAATTTCGGTGCGAGTTTGTCTATACCAAAAGAATGCTATGTTTTTTTGTTATGGTATATGTAAGGTAAACTTCAAAGATATCCAGTATTTTACTGCTGACTGAGCTCAGATTAAACTACTCTATACAATCTCCATCCATCGTGTGGAACTGTCATTAGTAAAGGGAACCACCAGGCAAAGAACAACACATACTTATATGTTTTGGTAACTTGACTTTGTGTGGTATCAAATATATGAGGTGTCTTATCTATATTGCGCTTTGAGTTAATATATAGCTTTAAATAAGACTGGATATCTGGTCGATGAGTCAATCACGTAATGTTTATACGCACTGTGAGCTATATACATTCATGTATGCATAACATTTTCATCGAAAAGACTCGGGAGTACAATCGATTACCGTACTGACTACAGGACAATTCATCGACGAGATTTCCAGTCTTATTTAAAGCTTTATATTGACTTCAAGCGCAAAAGCTTTCTATAAATAAAATACATAATTGGAAAACGCATCACCATACTACAACATTTACCTATGGGTCTGCATACGAAGATTTTCTTTTGTGTAGGATGAATGCGTCGTTCGTTATTCTATTGCATACAGACATACGCGTACATAGAATTGGAGCACTCCCAGACGTTTGGCGCGTACGGAACCATGAGGCTATAATGGTACCGTAAGGCGTAAGTGGTTGTAATTAACTGCATTGTTTATGAATTACACAACACTTTGCAAAGTATTGGTCATCTATTTGATATCAAACAACGGTACCAAAAGATATAATTATGTGTTCTTCTTTGCCTGGTGGTCCCCTCTACCAATGACGATTCTGCATGCCGGATGGAGATTTTAGTTTATTAGAGTAGTTCTTAACGTAAAAATGACAAAATACACGAGTGGTGTGGTTGAAAACCTTCAAGATGGTGCTCGGATTTGAAAGTCTACAGTGGATATTTTTCATTGGCATTGTATAGAATGTAGAGGAGAACCTTTAAAGGGTGACTAAATTAAAAACGCATGTTGACTTTGGTTGATCTATAATAAAGAATACATCACATATCTGTTGACTATTTGATGTACATTTTTGTCACATTTTTAATATATTTGTTTATATTATTTTTGATCTGCCTGCTAAGATCCACCCCTAAACACAACATTGACTCCATTGACTTCTCTGACATCACAATACCATTCAACCGTCGATCAGCTAGATAAACATAAACACAAGATATGTTTTCACCCACTGAGTACCTTATTGCATTAGCATTGGATGTTTGCATTGAAACCCTTCTTTTCATGGTGAGTGGGCATTGTATAAAGGTGGTCAGTTGACATACCAATGTCTTTTTTTCATCTAGCTGACTGATGGTTGAATGGTATTATGATGTCACAGAAGTCAATAGCTTGTAGCAGGTTTTTTTTACGGGTGAGGCTTAGCAGGTAGAAAAAAAGTAATTAAAACAATAATATAAAATATATGACAAAAATGTAAATCAAATAGTCAACAGATATATGATGTATTCATTATCATAGATCCCCCTCCTTATACCCATAAATGACTGATTTGTGGGATTTTTGACCCCCAAAAATCCCACAAATCAGTCATTTATGGGTATAAGGAGGGGGATCTATGATAATGAATACATCATATATCTGTTGACTATTTGATTTACATTTTTGTCATATATTTTATATTATTGTTTTAATTACTTTTTTTTCTACCTGCTAAGCCTGTGGGATTTTTGACCCCCTTCCTCCCCCCCCCCCCCCCTTTATCATTTGTAACTGGTCTCGAGACCACATTTTATCGGTCTCGACCATTATTACCAATAGTGTCGGCGTCGAAAATTTAGAAGGATCCGGCCTCAAAAATGTTAAAGAATCCTGGTTTCGGCCTCAAAAATTGTGAAGGTTCTCGGTCTCGGCGTCGAAAATTTGCTACGTGCATCTGTACATTGTAAAAACTTTCTGTGGACGTGTTGTGGCGTTATCGGATAAGAGCTAGACTTACGCTCACGGGAGCCGAGTTCGAAACATATCGATACCCCGGTATATTTGGCCTTCCACAAGCCATTGTATCAATATTGCTGCGCTCTACCCAGGAGCTAGTATAAGTGGGTCTCTGGTCGGGTATGAATTAGCCTGTAGAGCCCTGAGTTGCTCGGGATAATTATTATGCTCTTCGGGGTGTTGATATGGTGCACATGATAATTTCGCGGGTTCAAACTGTACCTGATGACCAAGGGTAGTAATAATGCTGCAGCCCTTAGAAACCCTGTATAGAATGATGCATTATATTATTACGAGTAGTAGCATTATTTTGTTGATGGTATATGATTTGTATGAACGTTTTTTCACTTAAAACAAATATTTCACTATAGAACTTTTTATATAGCGGCATATCAAAACATTATTTCTAGGTCATCATGCTGCATCACATACTGAGACAAATACGCACACACTTATTTACCCACTAATATCGAATTATTTTCTAAATTAGTTAATCATGAAGATGGTAACCCTATTTATTTGACCGTAATTTGTTTCACCAATTATAATTCAGTGTTCGACATCCTCGTTTCATATTAGCTTCAACCTTCTTCCTGTTTTTTGGTTCGTAGAATTAAAATTACATGTGAACTTGAATATGAGTTTACATTAGGCTGAAACATGTTACTCTGCTATGCATTTGGATACATACATGACAGCTCATTCGTTTATCTTTTAGATTACTTCGATTGAGATAAAAACGCCGCGATTGACATCTACCATGCCCCAAAGACTTGGTGATGGTTTGCAATCCCTTCCGAATCTCCAAAAGGTGACCATCACTGAACCAACGGCAGTCGACTTGCTACCTCACTTCCCCAACATCCGATCCTTGAAGCTACTCCGTCTTCCAGAGAACTGCAGCATCGATTCTGTCTGTAGAGCCCTGCGCTCAGCACAACTCTTGGAAGACTTCGAGATATCAATATCTCAAAGTAAACTATCCGGTAAAGACGAACCAATATCTAACGTCAGCATGAATCAGGCCTCATTGGAAATGTCCTTGTCTGATGCAGTACATGTCCTGGAAAATCTGTCGTTGCCTCATAAAGAGATGGTAAATGAAACAAGTGATTTGTAAATATTCAAGCTATTCCAGGTATTCCCTTTCTTCTTGGACAGTGCACTTCTTGTGACATGGTGTCCTTCGTTAACTGTTTTTTTTTTCGGGTGCCCCAACCTCTTAACCATATTGTTCCAGCATGCATCAGGATTTTATCTAATTATTGTTTGTACTACACGCAAGCCTTGTATAATAAATTAACAATAATTATGATGAAAGCATAAAAAATATTGCATGACCTAATTAATTACTAATATTAGTGCATGTATAAGTAACTGCAGTACTACGTTTACTACTGCATACATATATGTAATATTTGGGATGTGGTTCGTTATTCCGAACATACACATTTCGTGTACCTGAGGGTTCGTTAATCCGAAAATGAAATACGGTTCCTTAATCCAAAAATTTGGTGCAATATTGCGAAGGTTCGTTATTCCGAATGTTCGTTTATCCGAAAATGAAATAGGGTTCGATATTCCGAAGGTTCGTTTATCAGAAAATGAAATCGGGTTCGATACTCCGAAAATGCAATAGGGTTCGTTAGTCCGAAAATGCAATAGGGTTGGTTAATCCGAAAATTATACGG
>JBAMJV010009503.1:0-37956 GCA_037951105.1 Echinarachnius parma
CACTGGTGAGAATTTTTTTGCGAGGAAAACCTCAAAATAATGATTGATAACCACTGTGAATGTCGATAATGACGACTTACGCTGTTAGCAGTGTTACATCCGGGTACCATATCTCGTCGACATCGACTTCGAATAAACTGAGTCCGCCGTATTCACTCTCGTTCCACGCGAGGTACTCGTCAGTCCAAATCTGACACAAAACAAAAATAATTAAAAGAATTGCTAGAAAAAATAAGAAAAAAAATGCTGAAAACTGGACAAAAAGTATGCAGTGAAATAAGAGACGTTTGTAATTAAGTCTTTATTGAAGTAACAATTTGCAAACCTCAATCAATGCAACCGAGGGAAAAATAACACATATAGTCGTCACAAATATAAACAAATAAACAAAAGCAGCCTAAATGTATTTATATACACATGGAAGAACATATGGCAGCTGTACATTTTATTAGTGAAATATGACGCAATGAACATTTGAATATTATTGATACATTAATAGTACTGGATTATTCATAATGGCCCGAATTCTCAACGGTGGCTCAACTTTAGTTCGGCCTAAAAAAGACATAGACTATACCAGTAACCAGTTAAACCGCTTTGCACCTGTGGACCCATTCATTGTTGCTATTCGCCACCGGATATATTCTAATTGTTTCCTTTCATTATCTAGTCAATCCCTTGAGATCTGCCTATAGGCATCAGGACAATGGGCCGCTTGGAATTCAAGTCATAGCCGTAGACGGTCATCAGCCAAATTGCGTCCTGGATCATCCAGGACATTGTAATACTGGTGATCGGTTATACTATTACTGAAATTATGGCAAGCAGCCCGTTGTCCCAATTTCTAAGCAGAACTAGAGGGATTGACTGGATAATGATCGGAAACAATTCGAATATCTCTGGTGGCGAATGGCAACAATCAATGGGTATACAGGTGCAAAATGGTTTAACTGGTTACCGGTAGCCTTTGTCTTTTTAGGCCGGACCAAAGTTAAGCCACTGATGAGAATTCTGGCCAGTTGCAGCTTAAACTTGTATAGTCCAATATAATTACCAGTCACCAAACCTCAATTTGTGAACATAATTATTTCTTAATCCTTTAGTTTTATCCACCTGGAATGAAACAAAAATCCGTCCTTTTTCAGTTATATGAAATCTTAGCTAACTAAACTGGGCTCCAAAAGAAACTTATCACCTTTTCAGAGCGACGCTCACTAAAATCCATAGCATCAAGTTGAATCATATTTAGACACAGATAAGCTATTATTCTCCTTATCAAGCATATCTTAACAATTTAAAATTTGCTTTTGGCAAAAAAGAGAAAAATGCGATGGAATCACTACAGGTCAGTTTTAAAAAATCACAGAAACTGCTCGCTGCGAACCTCCACGAAAGGCGGTCTATTCAGAACTTTCAATAGCGGGTTATGTAACCACTAGACTGGCTATTGTCCGTACCGAGTTTTGTGCCCGGAAGGCGAGCAGTTTCTGTGATTTTTGAAAAATTACCTCTTGCGATTTCACCTTATTTTACAGGGGCGTCGATCTGTTCGGAAAACACAATGCATTGGGGGGCGAGCATTGTTCACAAACAATGCTCGCCCCCCAATGCATTGTGTTTTCCGGACAGATCGACGTCCCTGTTATTTTATTCTTTGTTGACTAAAGCAAACATAATTTGTTTAGATGAGCTTGATAAGGGGTATTGTAGCTAATCTATGCCCAATTATGATAAATTGTTATGCTTTGGATTTTAATGTGTGTCGCTCTGAAGAAGTGATAAGTTTCTTTTGGAACCCAGTTTAGTACAGGGAATGTTTTGTCATGAAAATATATCGACTGAATTATTTACCAAAAGAAATGTTGTTTTGAAGCTATATACTTACCATTTTCATGGAACAAAATAGAGTTATTTGCTGCTTTGGTTCATTCTGCAATAAAGGAATAAAAATAAAAACAGGGTCTACTATGGTGATAATAATGTAAGAACGAACAAAGATCATACTTATTATCATATTTTTCAGATAAAGAGATAACACAACTGACCAGCTTAGATGCATGTAAGTATCAACGTTCATTCGTTGGCAGAAATCGTCAAACTTTTCTGTCATCAAAGTAACGATTTATTCAAGAAAATTCGCGCAAATTGTTACTCCCATGTCAATATATTCACCCTTTTCCCATCTAACCGGTATAAATATCGTTTAATGGTTTAGATATTTTAAAGAAAACTATGATTGGGCAAATTTTAGCACCTTTTAAAGGGATCTACTTTGTTGACATGTGCAAAACGTGACGAATATGATAAAATATGAATTGTTGTGATCTGATAATTATGTCCACTAAGAAAAGTGTAAAAATGTCACGTTATGTGAAGGTTATATCGTCGTGTAATGAGCGAAATGCAAAGTGATATTAACTAACTCATGACACTGACTCTGTATGCCATATAAGTATCAAATAGTTATTAATCGGAACACTTCAATCATACATAATATAATTATAACTGATTCAGAAGAGAAATTTGGAAAACCAAAAGCTGTTCCAAGCTTTAGTTCTATTGGTAATATGATTACAACCACGGGCGTAGACATGACATTGATACCCATTCAAGTGGGTGGGGGGGGGGGGGGGGGGGGGGGGGGAGGGGTGATCTATTCATTCATCCCCCCAGTTGAATAGGTATTACGTAACTCGCTACGCCCGTGATTACAACGAGGTATGTGAAAACCTCTCGAGTTCCTATAGGTATAGTTTTGATGATTTGGGCAATATTAGATTATCCCAGGGTACCATCACCCACAAATAATATTCTTATAAATTAAAGGTAACACCTTTTAGTAGTCCATTCCATCAACAAGTTCACAAAAATATGTTTCCAGAAAAAAATATATAATTGGAAAACGCATCACCATTCTAAAGCATGCGTTCATGCATGGGTCTTAATTACGGAGACTAATTTGTCCAGAGCGAACGAATCGTCCGGGATTCTATTGTCTCCAAACGTACGCGTGAATAGCATTGGCGCACTCGCAAATGTTTGGCCCGTACGGAACCAGGAAATAATAGTGGTTCCGTAAGTGCTGGAAATTAATTGCTTTGTTTACAAAAACGGTACCAAAACATAATTATAATCATGTGTTGTTCTTTGTCCGGTGGTCCCCTTTAAACATATAATAATGGACAAAAACGGGCAACTTAACCCTGCATATCACTCACGAAGTCGATGAGGTGATCGACGAGATTGCGGATCTTGACGTTGATGGGTTCGGACATGTTCTTCACAGGTCTGTTCGTGGTCGGCCCGTAGTTCACGACACGATCTTCGTATAACTTGATCTTGAAGGCGCGATTGCCATCATCGTTACTGTCATGTGTGCCTAAATCGGAGTAAATAATTTGAATTCGAACATATAGGAAAATTAACCAGAAGAATATACATTTTTTTTAAATGAGCAAAGGAAAAGGGGGTTCTCCGGGATTCGAACCCGAGACCTCCAGATTGCTAGACGACACGAGCATTGAATACGGGTTTTAGGGACGAACATAGCAAAAGGGTTTTCTATAGCTCAGCTGGTAGAGCACTGGTCTAGCAATCCGTAGGTCTCGAGTTAGATTCCCGGAGAAGCCCCATTTTTTTTGCTAATTGTTTCATTTAAATTTGAGTAATTGAAACGTATTTGAATTTAAGAACTTACAACGAAGAAATGATAGGAAAACAAGGAACTGTTAATACCAAATAAATGAGTTACTGTATTGTGCAGTTATGTATAGAATTTGACCAAACGAGATGATAATAAACAAATAATTGCTTTAAATTTGTTTACATAGTGCACAGAAATTAGTTTTGCATCGGAATTTCATTTCATCTTTAGTGACAGTGGCGGATCTACGGGGGTTAGGGGGTTTAACACCCCCCCCCCCCCCCCCCCTTTGGCTTCCAAGTGAAAATGTGATGTGGAAAACATCACTTACGGGGGTTCAAAATAGCAAAAATAAATCGCCGCTTCGCGGCTCATGGACGATGCTCCGCATTGTCATTGGGTCAACCCCCCCCCCCCCCCTTAGCAAAAAGCTAGATTCGCCCCTGGCCTTATCACAACTGTACTACCCCTTTATAAAGTGTGTTTATATTACCATGTGCGGCGCTGTAGCTTAGCGGTTAAAGCGCCTGTCTTGTAAACAGGAGATCCCCGGTTCAAATCCGGGCAGTGCCTACAATTTTTTTTTACTAGCGCTTGGCTGGAGATATCGACAAGCCCACATACCGTGAGCTAGCATGATCTTTTGCACGTAGCGTATACGCAGTTCCGCACGCGGTTAAATTAAACTTTGTTTAACGAATGTTGTATTATGGAACCAATACATGCTCAATTAGTCAATTTCTAAGCAGTTTTTGTCCAAATCCTTATATTGACATCTTAGTTATGATATATTCTTTCACGTGGTAGGTGTTGAAAGCATATTTTTCATTTTTTGTGTGGGAGCATTTCATAGTACTGTTACATTATTTGGCAGTTTAACCACTCTTTCAGTTTCTAGGCAATATATAGGTTTTCCCGCTCAATTTCGCGATTGTGTCATTCAAATTGGTAATAGGAGCAAACGAATTTGCACGATTTGCGATCGCCGTGTCAAAGCAGCATTCAAATTCGTTAAATAGTCGTTCAACATCACGTCGGAGCAAGTGAATTTGCACAAAGAGCAGATACCTTTTCATCAATGGTCATGTCAAATTTAAAAGAGCATACAATTTTAATGACAGAATAAACTTTAAACGGCTGAAATATCCATAAACATATTTTATTCATAAGTCTACCGGCCGGGGGACATTTTGACTTTTTAGAAAAATACAAAAAAAAGCTTATCTATAGACTACTTTTAAAAAAAAATCTAAATAGGTTTTTAAAAAGTTGTTGATGATATCTCTATTAAATAATTATTCAAAACAAATATAAAATGCACAATTTTGTATTTAAAATGATAACAGGGTTTTTACTTAGTCGTTTGTAATTATTGTGTATACCTTTCGAGCATGGTGGAGTTATTATTTTGTACCGTAATGGTGCAGGTTTTGGTTGCTAAAATTAAAGGGATAGTTGAGTTTTGGTAGAGAGGGCGCTACACATAATAATATTTTGTGAGACAATGAAAAACTGAGTGTAAAATTTGAAAGAGCATAATATTTTAATGACAGCATAAACTTTATTTGATCAAAATCGGTTCAGAAACGACTGAAATATCCATAAACGTAACCATTTGTAATAAATGTGGGGCCCCACAAATATTAGATGATTTTGAACCAACCGTAACAAATTTTTAAAAAATGCTTCCTCTTTTCAAAAAATTTCAAAAGAAGTTTTTTAATAGTTGTTGAGTATCTCTCTATCTAATCACTATTTTTACGAACCTTCACATGCACAATATTTTATTCAAAATGGTTTAAACCAATGAGTTTTAGAGAGCGCCATCTTGAGTTTGAACAGCTCTGTTTGAATGATAAAAGGCTTTTTACTTAGTCGTTTGTAATTTTGAATTCCTTTCAAGCACGGTAGAGTTATAATTATTAGTTTGTAATGTACTGGTGCAGGTTTTGGATACTAAAATTCAGTTTGACCAAAACTGTACTCTCTTTACCAGAACTCAACTATCCCTTTAAATGTGAAAATCTGCAAAAAATAATCTGACTACAGCCAGATAAATATAACATATCTCTAATAGGCTAAATTATTGCAAAGTAAATTGAGTTAAAATATGACAGACTTTCTAATATTACAAATTAGAATTTAATTTACCTGAACAATAAATAACCCTCACGGAAAAAATTATTTGTTAAGATTCAACAGAAATGAACATTTATCTGATGCTAATGATCATTGAGAACAAATTTAAAAGACATGCACGAGGGTACATATTTCGATACATTCTTCGGAAATTTTGCTTATGTAAGAAATTAAGTTTTATTGAATAAAATCACTCACCACCCGAAGAACCAGACGCAGAGCAGAAATACACTGATAAGACGAGCACTATCGATGAAACGCGAAAATATCGCGCCATTTTGATCATCTTGAATGTATTTCCAATCGAATTCCTTCCCTTTCGTGCAAAATTATGTGAACGGTGTCAACTCAACTACCAGCGTAATTATGTATTGACGCAAACGGTCACTGTTTCAAGATGAATGCATTTCGATATAAGCTTTCAGCTATAATATTTGAATCTTTCTTGTCCAATCTCGAGTCAAGTCAAACGTGCTAATGCACAATTGCAGATCGTCAAATTGTTGTCACAAATTATACAGAGATAATGCCATACCACCACAGTCAAACCTCACAACGGTTTCAAACGTAATATATCCGAGGTTCGTTCAACTAAATGTTTCAAATTTAATGTTTCAAACGTAATAGATCCGATGTTCGTTCAACTAAATGTTTCAAATTGAATGTTTCAAATTTAACATTTCCGATGTTCGTTCAACTATACGATGTTCATAACTGCGTTGTCCAATTGTTGAAAATATCGAGTGCATTCAAATGTGCTTTTGTTATAATCGAATCCAGTGTATCATCATTCTGTGTTAAATAAATTAGGGGAGTAATTATGTCACACAATCACAGTGACATATCACAATCAATCTAAAATGTATATACGTTGTTCTTTCAAGTAGTATTTCAATATGCGTTTCGCCTAAATGCTCAAAAATCTCGATTTTAATTCAAAGTGTATTGTAATTTATGCAGGGCGCCAATTAAATATCATTATAGCGGTTTTCAATTGAATGTAGCTTCGATGTTAATTCAGCTATAATTTCAGCTGCCTTGCATGTCCGATCGTTACTGTAGTTACAAATCTCGAATCCAATCAAAAGTCTCTTATTAAATATGGGGCGTAAACTTTTTATACGGACATTCAATAACATTCAATAACGATTTTTCTCTGAAAGGAGCCTTAATTCCACCTATATTATTTGTTATTTTGATGGCCGCATTGTCAATGGTCTATGATATCACATCCAATTTGATAAAGGACATGCACACAAACGAATAAATAAAAAAAAAACTACAATTAAATGCATCCACATCAGAGTGTCCTCTGAAACGTTGCTATGTGGTTTTGCAATTATGAATTTGATACATTTTCTGCCGGTTTTTTTCTTCTTCTTCGGAATATCGATTCGAATGCGAAACAGGACAAATTCTTGACATGTATGCTAATAAACCCCGAAGACTTATATAAATTCACGTCATTATACGAGTCTCCTCTGAGGTGTATATATCTTCGATGGTTTGGGTAATAATTATTAGTTCGATGTCCATTTTTTCCAATCAAAAATAATTGAACTAATTAGTATACAATTGTATTGTGTTATGTAGGTCGCGATGCAAAGCAAAATCAGTGACAATTCCAATTAACACGATTAAAGGCTCTAAATTTCCTTTGAAATAATCTTCTCATCTAATTCGTTCTCGCTGTTCTCGCTCTATAATCATAAATCACGCTCGCCACAATGAATGAATGTTTGACCTACATGCATTTCTAATTCATGCGAGCTCCTTCAGTCAAATTGCCCTCTGTCCACATGCAGTCCAAATGTCGGTGTAAACCCAACTGCAGTAGACCCAATTCGCATACAATTATATTTTGTAGCTCGTCATGCAAAGCGAAAGCGGTCACAATTCCAATTAATGGCTTTAATTTCCTCTGCAATAATCTGTCATCATCTTGTCAGTGATCTTATATACGATGAACGGACCTTCATCTTCATTGGACCAAGTCTATATGGAACGCTTTGCCTAAGTGGTTCTAAGAACTCTCCCTCAATTGACTCATTCGAAAAGTATCTAACAATTAACAAATCATCTGTTTAAACAGCATTATCAGTCATACTTCGAACTCCTCTCTATATGTTGTCATACTTTGTATAATTTAATCTTCTTCTCTGGAGCGCTTAGAGGCTTGTTTGCTACATAAATTCGTCATATTATTATATTATAATTCGATAGCTGTTATGGATATAAGGGCAATCACGCTCGGCACCATGAATGGGCGACCTTCTAATACGCAGTTCTAATTCATGCGAGTTCCTTCAGCCCAATTGCCCTGCGTCCACCTGCAGTCCAAAAGTCAAGGGCAAACCCAACTGCAGTTAGCATGGTTAGTGATGCGGTGTTAACGTATATACAAACTGAACTACGCACATCTTGCCCGGGTCAGACACCTGTGTGGACGCCGAGTGCAGCGTGTCCCATTGAAAAGTGACCCTGCCTAAACGGGGAAAATGGGAAAAGACAGATATCGATTTTAAATCACACATTTTTACGTCATCATTATCTATAATTTTATTATTTCGATTCGTGGAAACAATCATTGTTATTTAGAATGATAGAAGTAATGGCGGTCAAAAGCACCCAAAAGTTGTTTTTATCGACGTGATCTAGATGGTCTTAATATCTGAGGTGTATAACGCGCTGATCAATATTTTGTATTCAGATCACATCTATATTCGTTTCATTGTTGAGGACAACAATGTTTAAACTAGTGGTGAATCAATGTCTTAGTAATTTTATACCGTAATATAATATTTGTAGGATTGTACAGATATATATTTCTGTAAATGTATTATTATTTTAGTTCTGTACTCAGTATAATGTTGGTAGACAGGATGGAAGAAAGGCAAGTTGGTCAGCTCTCTGTATTTATATATCCTGTTTTAAATATAATAGTCTACCCTTTTCTTTCATATCCACCGCTCTATTCACCTTTCTTGCATCATTCATTTCCCCCATACAAACCCGCCTTGTACCAAGCTGCTGGTCAGCCCTATTCAAACACTCCCCCAGCCCCTAGCCCAACTTAGGACAAGTTCAATGCTCTTTTTGTTCTACGCTATGTCCTCTTCTTTTGTGTCACATTTCCAAAACGGAGCCCGCCCGACTTCTCTGCGAGCTCAAAGGAGCATTTCGCCAGGAATACGGCCGATGTCTGCTCGATGAGTACGGGCTCCGCCGCGTTTTTTAGGAGTCGGCCGACGTTCGCAGGGCACCGAAACCTCCTGCTCCCAAATTTAGCGATTTTCGCTCGAATTATTTTGTTTACTGACGGGCGCCTAATTTCTGATCACTGATGTCCATAGGGTTCTCCCGAGCCCCGTCCAATATGTGACGGGGTAGATTTCAAGCGGGAAAATACGCTTGTCTCCCTGGCGGATTTGAAATTCGGCGACTCGTTGGCGATCTATAAATTCGGCCGGGGTCCGTTGCATTTGTTACGCAGGCTTTAAGCCTGCGTCACAAATCAAACGGACTCCGGCCGAATTTGTAGATCGCCCGAGAGTTGCCGAATTTCAAATCCGCCAGGGAGTCGAGCGTATTGTTCGCTTGAAATCTACGCTGTCACATATTGGACGGAGCTCGGGAGGCGCCCGTTGAACATAAGTGATTATAAATCGCTCGGCGCCCGTTAGTAAACAAACGGGAGTCGGGCAAAGCCTGCTCGACATAAGGGCGAGCGCCGTCCGAGCTTCGGTCGATGATCAATAGGTCTGTCGGTGCCTGCCCGACACCCGGGCAACGCCCGGGCGGGCTCCTTGTGATGCCCGGGCGGGCTCCTTGTGACCCCCGGGCGGGCTCCGTCCGATGCGTCCGCGCCTCGAATATGTATACAGCATTTACAATAACTGGAGACATTTCTGAGGTAAGACAGAGATAGAATAGAACAGGGTAAATTAAGAGTACAAATTTGTAATTTCAAACCGTACTACGGTGTCGCCAAAAAAGTCAAAGGGGGCAAGGAAATCCGTTTCCAAGAAGGGGGTGGCGCGAGAGCCTGAGTCTGATGCACAGATGGCACCGGATGGGGGAGATGACCTCGACGAGGAACAAGCAAATAGGCCCCATGTGAATTCGATGAAATCTATGGAAGAAGTAACTGCCGATTTTTACGAGGCCAACCCTCTGTTCTATGATAAGGGCATCCCTGATTACAAGAACAAGGTCAAGAAGATGGCGTTATTGGAAGATCTGTGCAAGACATTGGGGATGGGGACCAAACGTAAGTTTTGCCTTTATCTGGAATAGTTAGAGTACATAATTTATTTGTATTTTCAAAAACTCAATTTTGCTTGTACTATAAATTCCTAAGTTCAAAGAAGGAGCCCGACCGGGGCCCGTAGAAGCCGCCCGACGGCCGCCCGTCGGCCGCCCGTCGGCAGCCCGACGCACGCTCGAAGCACGCCCGCCTTTGTACAAGTCGGCCAATTATCGCAAGGAGGCCGTGCGGCGGTCGCGCAGCTCTGCCTTGTCCGTCCGAATTTAAAAGCCTAAAATGGTCTAAAATTGTCGGATTGTCGCCCGCATATCGACCGATGCCCGAGGGATCTACGGGCGATCTACGGGCGACGTTTTTACGAGCTCTGCGACCTCAAAATTCGGCGTTTGAAAATCGCTGATTTGGGAGCAGGTTTCGGTGCCCTGCGGACGTCGGCCGAACCCTGAAAATTCCGGCGGAGCCCGCAGTACTCGCGCGGACACCGGCCGTAGTCCTGGCGAAAATGCCCTTTTGAGCTCGCAGAGAAGTCGGGCGGGCTCCGTTTGTGATTTGTGACGGCCCCTTTAGGAACACCAAGTTTATTTGGTGTTTACTAACAACTTGAATCTTGCTTTTAGAGAAAAGGTATAAAATATGAAGTGTTAGAAAGCTTATCTTATTCCTCGTAAAGTAACTTTGTGGTGACATTGGCGCCTGGACCAGTGGACCCGAAAGCCGCTCTGTCAGTATACTGTTGGTGGAAGCTGTCCTTGCGTTGCTGCTTACGCTGTACATAACCTGTATACAACTGTGTTGTGTCAGGTTTCTGTTTTTCGTTTAGGTTTTAAGTTTCGGTTTTAGGTTTTAGTTTAAGGCTTTTAAATCTTCGTTTATGTTTTGGTGTTTTATATTTAGAATTTTAAAAAGAGTTATTGTTTTTAGTGTCTTCCTTGCCAGAACGTCTTCTAGTAAATGAACTAGGGATAGATTTGTTAGGTTTTGATATGATTTATTTCAATACCTGCAGACCAGTTTTGCAGGTCACATGTGTATTTATGTATGTATGTGCGTATGTATGCATGTATCTATGTGTATGTTTATGCGAATGTGTGTGGTTGAGTTAATGTGCGTGTTTGTGGTAATGTAGCGTGCGTCTGCGTGTGTATGTTTGCGTGAAAGTGACTGATACTTAAAGGATCTAGTAACTTTGTTGAGATGTGCAAAAACTGATGAATGGTTGATGCAATGTATACTGTTGTTATCTCATATGTCCTCAGGGTATTGTGTGAAAATTTCAGGTCAAATGGACAATGTATGGCCAAGTAATGAGCGAAAATGCAAAGTGATATTGGGTGATATTCACCAACTCACTGCATTCACTTTGTACAGGGATGAAAATCTCGCCCGGAGATTTTCTTATCTAAATACTTCAATCATACATATCTTTGTAATGAAAGGGAAATTTGAAAAACCGAAAGCTGTCCCATGATTTTATTGTTAATACGAATACAACAAGGTATAAAGGAACCGCTAGAATTACAATTTTATTTTGAGGATTTGGACAATGTTACTAAGTCCCTTTAAAGGGATGGTTGAGTTTTGGTATAGAGGGCGCTACACAAATTTGTGTGTGTGTGTGTGTGTGTGAGATAATGAAAAACTGAGTGTCAAATTTAAAAGAGCATACACTTTTAATTAAAGAATAAACTTTATTTGATCAAAATCGGTTCAGAGACGGCTGAAATATCCATAAATATAACCATTTATAATTATTGTGGGGCCCCACAATAATTCAATAATTTTGAACCAGCCGTAAACCAAAAAATGCTTACACTTTTCAAAATGTACAAAAGATGTTGCTAAATATTTGTTGATGATCTCTCTATTTAATCATTTTGTTAACAAAAAACATCGCATGCACAATTTTTGATTAAAAAATGATATGATAACAGGCTTTTTACTTAGTCGTTTGTAATTGTTTTGTACCTTTAGAGCATGGTGGAGTTAAATCTATTAGTTTGTAATGTAATGGTGCAGGTTTGGGTTACTAAAATTCAGTTTGACCAAAACTGTACTCTCTTTACCAAAACTCAACTACCGTATCCCTTTAAACTTGATATTTCATCCGATCATTTTCCTGATTGGTATGGATTGAGGCCGTTGCCACATGCACGTATTAGAGAATAACTGGAAGATAAAGAAAATATATAAACATGTATTAAAATATAATTTTGTCAAACATATAGAGAAACTGACCAGAAATATATAATTATGAATGAAAAAGATTTCTTTTGAATGGGATTCCAACGGGATCATAATTTTGAAAAGAAACGAATCGGATATTGCGGATGTGACGATTTTATGCAAACAATACGTTATTCCGACCGCGAAACCTATTTAAAACTAGGGAGGTCCAACCATGACGAAGCTTTCAATTAACAATTTTTTTCAAGATAATTATGGGCGGAAGTGTATAAAAGGTCGAACAGATTGATGATAAATATTTAATTGAAACACTTTACGTTATAAAGAGCGTTTACGTCGTCGTTTATTACGTGGGCATATATTAAAGGGGTAGTTTAGTTTTGTGAGGTAATGAAAAACTGAGTGTCGAATTTGAGAGAACATGCAATTTTAATGGCAGAATAAACTTTATTTGGTCAAAATCGGTCCAGAAGCGGCTGAAATATCAATAAATATATCTGATCTTATAATTATTTGGGGCCCAAATAATTAGATGAATTTTTCAAAAAATTTTAAAAATGCATACACTTTTTCAAAAATGTTCAAAATCGTTTTTTAATCAGTTGTTCATGATCTCTCTATTTATTCATGATTTCAATAAAACGTCACATGCATAATTTTGTATGAAAATGGTT
Organism: Echinarachnius parma; assembly: GCA_037951105.1. Taxonomy (NCBI): domain Eukaryota; kingdom Metazoa; phylum Echinodermata; class Echinoidea; order Clypeasteroida; family Echinarachniidae; genus Echinarachnius; species Echinarachnius parma. The sequence goes on from JBAMJV010009503.1 coordinate 12,908, forward strand.
AAAACCAATGCCTTTTTAGAGAGCGCCCTCTTGTGTTTTAATGGCTCTTTTTGAATGATAATGGGCTTTTTACTTAGTCGTTTGTAATTTTGTATACCTTTCGAGCATAGTGGAGTTATAACTAGTATTAGTTTATAATGTTACTGTCCAACTCCAGGTTTGGTTACTAAAATTCAGCCTTACCAAAACTATACTACCCCTTTAATAGGCATTATAGTATAACCGATTACGCGGAATATAAATGGGATATATCATGCATATTTTGTTCAAGAAATGGAAAAGTATGAAAGGATGGTTCCTGTGTAATGCGGATTCCCATGTTTGCATAAACAATTAACCACTTTTGAAACGGATATTTAAAGTTGCATTAACCAAATCGAATTGCATCAATCATTATTGAGATTCCAACTAACAATTTATAATCCATTAAATCTGTTTAAAGTATATTGACGATACTATAGAGGGGTCATTCCACGGGGTTGGGGCAAAAAATATGACGATGTCCATGTAACGGTGGTATGAGATTTTCTACTACACATGGAAGATGAAATCATCTGTTGAAGATTTTTATGCAATGAATATTATATAGTAGTGCCCTACCAGAATCATTCCTGTTTCAGTTGCTTTTCTTCAAAATCTTTGCTTAATACACATTTCTCTTTTTACCACTGTTACATGGACATCATATTCATATAACATTACATAAACTTTGGGTCCATAATATTGATTCACCATGAAGCTTGAGTACTTCTGAAGAGAGTTGGCTATGCTTTTTATGCAAAACTGAATTTGAGCAAACATTGTTACAGTTGATAGGAGACACAGTTTCTCACTTCTGGTATGTCACAAAAATTGCCCCAACCCCGTGGAATGACCCAGATATAAGAAGGGGTGAATGAGCGTAGCATGTAGCATTATTATAATAACCATAGGTCATCAGGTACAGTTCAAACCCGCGAAATTGTATTGTGCACCACCCCAACTCCCTGGGGAGCATACTAGCCTGAGCTGATTAGGACGCTACAAGCTAATTATCACACGACTAAGTACCCATTTTATATACTCCTTGGCCCCGTTTCATAAAACTTTTCCAATTGTTGTAAGTGTCCAATTATTGTAACTACTATATGGCAACAACCAATCAGCATCCAACATTTTAGCTGTTGCCATGGTAGTTACAATAATTGGAAAAGTTTTATGAAACGGGGCCCCTGCATGGTTTGCAACTCGCCGAAGGACGCAAGTGCCGAGCCATCGATACGGTTCGAACTCCCATGATTGGAAGTCAAGCGCTTATCCGATCGTGCCACAACACCTCCATTGTGTTATGCAGTGATTGCATGTGCCTTAAAACAAAATAACAGTATTGGGAAACCCCCCACACTCAAACAAAATTGAACAATATTTGTTCATCACCTTCCATGTAAAAGAATCATATTTTAGGCCCCGTTGTAGAAAGCGATGCAATCGATTGTAAGTTACAATTAATTGTAAGTCAATTAATTGTGACTATTAGTCATTTAAAATGCGCATCTTTTGAAATGCGCAAATTGTTTGACTTACATTTAATTGTAACTTACAATCGATTGTATCTCTTTCTCCTTATCTGTTAATGTAAAGATTTGGACAAAAATTACTTTGAAATTGATTATTTGAGCAATACAATGTCTGGAACAAAAAAAAAATGTTTTACATCAATTCAACCGCATTACACGCTGCATGCAAAAGCTATGCACGCGTACGTATTCACGGCATGCGGGCTTGTTGACCAATACCCAGCCCGGCGGAGATCTAGGGCGAACTTGCGGTGAATTAGGCTTGAATTGAAGTTTTAATCAATATTTCTGCATTTAACGATACTAAGGTGCGGATTTTACCACACAAGCCCTTTTTATACTATTTCAACAATGTTGATCAATTAGTTTGGCCATGTATAGAAGCTTTCAGTAACTTTCCCTTCGTTGAACGTGTGAATAAAGTTTGAAAATATAATCCATTGAATGATCTTTTATTTGATTTTGTGGTCAAAACGCTGAGTTGCTATCGAATTTCCGATGAAAATAGAAATGAAATTGCCCTCACTCACCACCAAGTTTTATTTTGATTGCATTAGAAATGTTGTCCATGTCTACCCAATTGATCATTCGATATCAAATTCATTTCAAAAGCTATACTTCTGCATTTGACATGTTTTTTTGTATTAAGTTTCTAAGATCCCACAACATAATTGATGTACAATGAATAACTTGTTTTGTATGATTTGTCATTACGTCTGTTAAACAATAATTTGAATGACGAACTATACAATAAAATCCGAAAGGTATAATTTAAGCTTCACAATCCATTTGGAATTATACCGGTTCCATCATACCTTGTTGTATTTGTATTAACAAAAGAAGCATGGGACAGGTTTTTTTTTTCACGAATTTCCCTTCCGTTAAAAAGATATTTACGACTGAAGTGTTCAGATGTTAAACTGTCAACTGGATAGTCGTAACCGTGTACAAAGTCGGTGCAATAAGTTAGTGAATATCACTTTGCATTGTTGCTCTTTACTCGGCCATACAACGTCGATTTAACTTGAAAATTTCACACAATACCCATTACCCAGGAAACATATCACAATATAAATTGTATCAACCATTCATCACTTTTAGCACATGTCAACTAGGTTACTAGATCCCTTTAATATAGGAATTATGAAATACAATACAACCAAGATAGGGTCGCACTATACACTCTAAAAAATAACTAGTCAAAATGACCAGAAACCAAGTCAGCCGGGCACCTGCACTATTTCTAGTCAACATGATCCGGAAAATCTAGTCAAATACATTGATGTTTTAATTAAATATTGCCCTTTTATACAGAAAAATAATCTAAAATTATACTCAATATAGCGTTTTCACGTTATTGAGTATAATTTCAATATATTTTTCTGTATACAAAGGCAATATAAAATTAGAACATCAATGTATTTGACTAGATTTTCCGGATCATTTTGACTAGAAATAATGCAGGTGACCGGCTGACTAGGTTTCTGGTCATTTTGACTAGTTATTTGACTAGTGTATAATAACATCAAATTAATGAAATATATCAAGAGGGAGGCAATTCAATACAAGCAATGCAATAACAAATGTATGCATACACAAGACATACAAAATAAAAATGAGTCGAATTTAAACAATCTATATAGATAAATTAGAACAAGATATTTATATTGCATTCAGAGGATCGCACATTAAATATTAGTTTACTCTATACATTTATTGATATACTGTGACATTATTTTCTAGAAATAAAAGCATGTTTTCGAAGACGAAATACAAGATTCAGAAGAATTGTTTGATTTAAAAACTCACCTATAATTATTACGCCGTCTGATCGAATTCGGTCTTGATCTTGTCGACGTTGTGAAGCGGGGCAAAATGAGCCTTTAGCCAGAAAATACCATTCTATAAATATGAAAATATTTTTTTTTGCAAAAGGGACTTAATCCACTTTGTCAACTTTGAAGGCAGGCGTTTATGTGTCTGACTTTGTACACAGTTCTATAGAGTACAGAAGCTATGACGTCATAAATATCTTCTTTTAGAATTTTCATATTTGAACTTCATTTTCCGAAAGAGTATAAAAAATAATGCCCAAATACCGAAAATCAATTGAATATGTTAAGTATTGGCTGAGATATGCCCATCCAAATTAATTTTTCGTCAATAGGCAATCAGTGTTATAGTGCTCTGGTTCATAACTTTATGAACCAGATCACTATAACACTGATTGCCCATTGAAGTAAAATTCATTTGGATGGGCATATCTCAGCCAATACTTAACATATTCAATTGATTTTCGGTATTTGGACATTATTTTTGACGCTCTTTTGGAAAATGAAGTTCAAATTCTAAAATTCTAAAAATAGATGTTTATGACGTCATAGATGACATCACACTTCACCACTCTATGGGAATATGGGAATGGAATCGTCCATACTTAGTTTCGGTTGCGAAATTTGTATTGAAATAATAATTGGATTGACATAATTATATAGCTACTTTACTAGCCAGGTGGCTTACACTTGCATTTATATCATCTATTTCCCTGCATAGAAATTGGATTCAGTGCTCTATGGAACTAATCTCCGCGGTGACGTGTACTACATTACGTTCATCTACAGGGGACTTCTGATAATGGGTTATTTAATTGGTCGTTTTCCAAAAAAAAAAAAAAAAGCGTTTTCAATTTCCCGTTGACTCGAGTCAAGAGCATGATCACATTACACTGCATGGCAAGAGATGGAAGGCGCACGCGCTCTCACTCTCTCTATGATATAATGCCCCTCATAATTATACCCAATAATGTCAGATATCATTCAAATATCAACATCCAAGGTTGTTTTTATTTTTTATATATAGGCCTACGTAATCCAGAATATAGAAAAGATGAATGGAATATCGATGGAATACCCGGTCTTTAGAAATTCCACGTTTGATTATAAATTAGATTGTATACAGGATGAAATGCACAGTATGTTTTTAAGTAGCAACGGGGAGAGGGGGAAGCAATCCACCCCTCCCACTCGATTACACTCTTGCCCCCCCACCCCCCCCCCCCCCCCTCTCTCCCTGCAATTGTTAGAATCAAAATTAATTAATTTTAATTAGATTGAATTGAATTGAAACTCGATTAATGATATTATTATCACCTCTCGTATCTAACGGATTATTTGGTAAAATATATTTACAGGACAATAACACGTTTTAACAAAATGAAATGTGCATCATCACAAATACTGCATGATTATAGGGATAGATGAGTGTTGGTATAGGGGGGCACTTCACAAAATATTTTTTTGTGAGATAATGAAAAACTGACTGTCACATTTGAAAGAACATACAATTTTAATGACAGAATACATTTTATTTGAACAAAATCGGTTCAAAAACGGCTGAAATATCCATAAACATATTTTTATTCAAAATTTCTTCACCAGGGGATATTTTGACTTTTTAGAAAAAAAATTAAAAATGCTTAAAGACTACTTTGAAAAAAATCTGAATAGGTTTTTAAAAAGTTGTTAATGATATCTCTATTGAATCATTATTTTAACAAAACATTAAAATAATGCACAATTTTGTATACAAAATGGCCTAAAACCAATTATTTTTTTAGAGAGCGCCCTCTTGAGTTGTAACGGCTCTTTTTTTAATGATAACAGGGGTTTTACTTAGTCGTTTGTAATTGTGTTTACTTTTCGAGCATGGTGAAGTTATAACTATTATTTTGTACCGTAATGGTGCAGGTTTTGGTTACTAAAGTTAAGTTTGACCAATTCTCAACTATCCCTTCAATGTTTAACCAATGATCGACAGACTATTTCAACAAGTGTGTATAATGAATAAAATACTAAGAATAAAAATAAGAAGAGTTATACTGAATATTTCAACCAAATATATTCTAAACCATTTCATTGCAATATCAATTATAAAATGCCCCTGTTTATTCTGCTGGTGTATCTCCATGGTTGAGTAAATGGGCTTATGACCATTTTTATATTTTTAAGGGGACGGAAGTCTCTTGCCCGAAAAAAACCCCGTTATTCATGTATACTGATTTTCCCAAATATGAGCTAATTTTGCTTGCATATGTGATGGGGGTTTTCCCAAATATGTGGTGGTTTTATCCGTACATGTAGAGTTAATGTTGCACAAATATTTGTGTTTTCAAAATCTTGGGGTGGGAGGGGAGGGGGGGGGGGGGGGGCGAGTGTGCGGCCAGTGGCGTAGCGTGGGTGGACTGATTAGGGGGCACACCTTATCTATTTCTTTATGTTTTTCACAGATTTTGGCCTATGGTTTGTATATTGTTTTTCAAATTATATGGGGAAGGGGGGGGGGGGGGGGGGTCAGACCGATAGGGGGCACACCCCGTGTAGTATTTCAATTATTTTCCATATTTCCCCTATATATATTATATTGTCTTGTATTTGCTTTGCAGTGTGACGTGAATCGTGGGGGAAATTGTGTATTTATTCAGCCATTAAAGTCTGGATCATTAACGTGTAATTCGTGTATAATAGATAATCAAACACAAATTACAAACATGATAATGGCTTTGGAAGCACTTAGAATCCCTGCTCTTAAAGGGGCCCTGCAACCCAAATGCATGTTGACCTCTGTTCATCTGTATTAGTGTACACATTCAATATTTGTAAACGGTTTGACCCAAATATGTTTTGTATATTTTTAAACATTTTATCATTTATTTGTCTTCATGTTGCTAAGCCCCACCTCCTAAAAAACCCTCCAGAGCAAATTCTATTGTTGACCTGCAGTGACATCATTTGTCAATCACTGGTCAGCTACCATGAGATTAACAAAAGATGAAAGTACAAAAAGAACATCCACACAAAAGCATGCCTTGCATACCGCCATGCAATAGCTTAGACAGTGCTTTTCTTCTGACATAGCAACAGCTATTGTAATTGAAGTTGTGTGAGTTGGTATTCTATTCAACCGTGTGATGCTATTGTGATTAGGCTAATCACAATAACATGGTAGCTGACCAGTGATTGACAAGTGATGTCACTGCAGGTCAACAATAGAATTTGCTCTGGAGGGTTTTTTAGGAGGTGGGGCTTAGCAACATGAAGACAAATAAATGATAAAATGTTAAAAAATATACAAAACATATTTGGGTCAAACCGTTTACAAATATTGAATGTGTACACTAATACAGATGAACAGAGGTCAACATGCATTTGGGTTGCAGGGCCCCTTTAAAGGTATCCACAAAACTTAACTAGAAATCCAGTGGTTCTCCCATACCGTGTTGTATTGAATTGCCAATAGAAGCTTGGAACAAGTTTTGTTTATTCGAATTTCCCTTTCGTTAGAAAGATATTTACGATTAAAGTGTTCGGATTTGTATCTATCCACTGGATAGTCATAACTGTGTATTACAACGTCAGTGCAATGAGTTAGCAAATATAACCGTGCATTTTCGCTCATTGCTCGTCCATATACCATCCATTTAACGTGCAATTTTCGCATATTGCCTATAGTAAACATATCAGATCACTAGAATACACATTCTTATCAACCATTCATCACTTTTTGCACATGTCAACAAAGTTACTTGCTCGTAAACGTAGTTCCGTGTTGCATTTGCATACATTTCTGCATGCTATCATGCACTGTTCACCTATCGTTATACCTTGAGTTGATATAGAATGACAAATATACTTTGCCTACATTCGCTCTTAATTACATGATAAATTATAGGAGTGGAAGAGATCTAATGACAAAGGCATATTTACAAAACACAAATATTTTACGGTACGCTGTACTCTGTACAAGTTATGTAATATTTCGAAGAAAACTGTACATTTCTGTTTTTTCTAGACAATTTTTTTAATTCATCAAAATAACTTCCACGTATATATACACGTTACAACAATCAGTAAATGGATGATACAAATGTCAAACATCGATTTAAACTGCTTAACAGTTATAGGAGTGTGCGTGAGATTTAATGACCAAGAAAGATTTACAAAAATAAAATCATTGTATTTTAGTTATGTAATATTTCGAAGAAACCTGAAAACGCCTTCATTTTCCGGGCAATTTTAAAGTTAATCAAAATTACTTCCACATAATTATACAGGTTAGAAAGCAGTAAATAGATTATGAAAGTGTCAAACATCAATTAAAAACTGCTTACAAATTATTGGAGAGTATGGGATTTAATTATCAAGACATTAAAAAAAATGATTGTACATGTTATGTAATATTTCTAAGAAACCTGTGAATACCCATATTATATTTTAAATATATCAAAATTACTTCCATGTTCAAGTTACAAACAGCTGTTAATGGATTATATAAATGTTAAACTGCTTAAAAGTTATAGGAGAGTATGTGATATAATTACTAAGACATATTTAACAAATTAATGATTGTAATATTTCGAAGAAACTTGTAAATACCCATTGGTCGGTCGTTTAGTTGGTTGGTTGGTTGTTTGGTCGGTTGTTTGGTCGTTGTTTGGTCGGTTGTTTGTTTGTTTGGTTGGTTGGTTGGTCGGTTGGTTGGTCGGTCGGTTGTTTGGTCGGTCGGTTGGTTGGTCGGTCGGTTGGTTGGTCGGTCGGTTGTTTGGTCGGTTGTTTGTTTGGTTGGTTGGTTAGTCGGTTGGTTAGTTGGTTGGTCGGTCGGTTGGTTGATCGGTCGGTTGGTTGGTCTGTTGGTCGGTTGGTCTGTCGGTCGGTCGGTCGGTTGGTCGGTCGTTCGGTTGGTCGGTCGTTCGGTTGGTCGGTCGGTTGGTTGGTCGGTCGGTTGTTTGGTTTGTCGGTTGGTTGGTTCGTCGGTCGGTTGTTTGGTTGGTTGGTGGTTGGTTGGTCGGTTGGTCGGTCGGTCGGTTGGTTGGTCGGTCGGTTGGTTGGTTGGTCGGTTGTTTGGTCAGTTGTTTGGTTCGTTGGTTGATCGGTTGGTCGGTTGGTCGGTCGGTCGGTTGGTCGGTTGATTGGATGGTCAGTTGGTTGGTCGGTTTGTTAGTAGTTAACCTAGGCCTATAATGGAACATGATGCATTGGTCCCAATTAGTATTGCAACATCTAGTAAGGAATTTTAGCACAACTAAATTAGCACAAGTAAAACAAATGACAAGTATTCAGATATCAGTACAAACTTCGATGCAATGAGAATAAAACGAGCGCTATTCATTCATATACCTTGTCATCTTCGCAATTGACATTCATTTGCCCATCAATTTCTTAGAACGATACCTATTATAACAGACATATTATTGTTTTTTTTTAATGATTATAACATCTAGTAAGGAATTTTAGCACAACTAAATTAGCACAAGTAAAACAAATGACAAGTATTCAGATATCAGTAATTATAATCATTAAAAAAAAACAATAATATGTCTGTTATAATAGGTATCGTTCTAAGAAATTGATGGGCAAATGAATGTCAATTGCGAAGATGACAAGGTATATGAATGAATAGCGCTCGTTTTATTCTCATTGCATCGAAGTTTGTGCCCAGTTTGTGGATCACGAAATTTGAATAATTGCGACGTGAAACCAAATTGAAGCTCTCAACCAACATGAACGCGGTGTCGTGCTTTGTGTAAATGTCTCCCTCTACTGTTATCTGGCATTTGTTTTTCTTTTTTCTACGTGAGACATGTATCACCTTTTTCTTCATTTTAGATCATTTAATTTGAAAAAATTACCAGCAGAAACTAAATATTGACTCTCCTATAATTGTATGGTGTTCCTATATTTCGCATTATTTCAAAGCCAAATTGGCTCATCATTGGTTGCCATATATTTGTGTATCATAGTCATCTTTTTATTTTGTCATGAACATATTGATGTGTTACTTTATTTCATTGTTAATTAATCATAAAGGTTAATAATGGAAATATATTCAAATGAAATCAAATAAATCAAGAATGAAATATTTTGGTCGCTTTAATATTCAATCATCCTATTTGTTTCATAGTGTCCTAATTCCCAAGTACAATGCATACAGATAACACAAATTATTAACAGTGTATGTGTACTGTGTGTGTGTGGTGTTGGGGGCACCCCCCCCCCCCCCCCCCCCCCCATGTCTAGGTCAGGATCATAGAGTTATATATAACTCTACGGTCGGGATAAACAAGATTTAAGCCAAAGACTTGAACCCTTTGTCAGTTTTGCTCACAATTTATATGTATGAATTGCCCATTTTACCCGTATATTATTTGTATAATTTGGCAAAAATATGGCCAAATTACCATAAAAATGTGTCATAAAATTTACAAAATATTTCTTTGTGAAACACCCTCCGTCTGAGTCTGACAGGAGTGAGGTAACACTAACAGTCTCACTGGCCCTCCCTGGCTGGCTTTATCCCTAGGTTTATTTTTCAGATTATCAAATAAAACTTGAATTCCTTCTTTTCGTCATGCAGTAAATGCAGTACCAGTTCAAAGTTCAAAGTATAATAATGATATCGTATTATTTAGCAAAAAAAAAAAAAAAAACATAAATTATGATGAGAATATAGTAAAAACTTTGTTCTTTGACAACGAAGCTTTGCAATCTACCGATGCAATGTGCTATTCCAGTGTACTTAATTTATTTACCGCTAGCTTGCTCAGCGCAGCAAGATGAGCGACTTACCTAAAATATTATAGTAATTCGCTATACAGTGCAGTGCAGTATTTGTGCCATCAGTTTTTCGTGCATTCAAATAAACGGCCTGAATGTTATTGTTTGTGCATGGGCTCCAAATAAATTTGGACTGATGCTGCTAGGAAGGCACCAGTTGTATCTACTAAATAAGTTATTACAGGCTAGACTAAAAACACGGACAGACAAACAATGTCGTTTTACAGGTTAAAGTGAATCAGTTTCTGTAATCTACGTTTTAGCTTGGATTTTTTTAGACAGAGAGGAGTCAAGTCAAGTGAAGCCGCGCGGCTACAACACACTAGCGGGCAACTGTTGCATGCACCAGCGGGGAGCTTACGGCCGAACTCTTCGTCCACTCTCGTGTGCATGTCGAGCGAACAAGGATCAACTTCATCACTGCATGCACTGACGTGACTGACTGACATTTGTTTTTCGGTGTCGAAGAATCCTTGACTTGCTGCGGGGAGAGAGGCATAATTTGCTGGATGGCGAATGTAAGAGAAGAGGATGTTTTTGTTTTATTCCATAACTTTTATTTTAAACAAAATGTACAGATCTGTCATCATTTATGTAATGATTTTGAATGATTTTTGATTGATTCTCGATATCTGATTCTGATTGAGTGAATCTGAGTGTTGGTGTTGTCTGTTGAATGGTGATGAATGATGATACATCAAAACTAAACTTTGCCGTCACTTTATGGTGATTGTGATGGTGGTGATGGATGATGTGATGCCGGTAATAGTATTTTATATTTGATTTGTTACTATTCAGTCATAATCACCCAATGATGTAAACTAAATAATGCAACTTTTTACATGTATGATTGAGTAACCCCCGCATCGGCACACTAACACATTTCCGACAGTTTAAGACTTAACAATTGTACACATTTCTTGAAATTGTACTCACACATTGAGAAAATAGTGCAGATTCCGATGCGATGATCAGATTTGCGATGTATTAATTATATTTTGAGATAGCGCCTTCGAACGCGCGCGTGGTTTTTTGGCTTCACAAGTTCGAAGTGTTTTTAATACCGGCACCCCCTCAACTCTCGTTGACAATGCACGCAACTCCAAATTTCTTGTGCGATGCTAATTTTATTGGCATCATTTCACAAATTTACTCGTAGCGGACGATCTACGCATTATTTCTCCTCAAAATTTCGACCAGTTTAGTTTTTAAGGGTAGCGCGCATCATCACATGCGCGATTTTTCACAACACGCGCAAAAACAAATATTACGCGGTGTGCCGATATTAAAAACAGTGCCGATGTGTAGTACACCTACCATACATGATGTACATGTGATGTACATCATACCGACTGAAGTGTAATGTATGTTATTTTATTTACAGAGAGATTAATGTTAAATCAAGCCGCAAGGTATCATCTCAACATGAATGAGGGAAATTGCATATCTGGGTCTAGTCTTGTGAAAAGAAGCTTGCCGGCCAGAGATCTGATATGCCGATTTGTAATTTGTTCCTATTCATCATCACTCATTGATTTAATTAAAAATATTACGTGTCATTTTATTTTCAAAGAGATTGATGTTACACCAAGGCGTCATCTCAACATGAATGATGGGAAATTGCATGGGTCCAGATCGCGACGAGAAGCTTGCCCGGCAGCGCAGCGAAGAAATCGACCGCAACTTGGTGGTTATGGCTAGACAGGACGAGAACATTGTCAAGATTCTTTTACTAGGTGAGATAAAAGTCCTATTTACTCAAATTTACTGTTATTATATTATCACAAATTCATATTTTCTATGTTTACAATTTGTTGGTATTATTTATAAATGTCATGGCTGTAGGCTGTATTGTGATCAAAAGTTTAAAATGAATATCCTGTTTGTATTATAGTGGAAGTTTGTAATATTTGCCTCCTTGAATTGATGCATCATCAAAGAAGATACAATTTGGAAATTGTTGTGTTCTTATTTATAATTATAAGAATTAGGAGTCAAAATAAGCTTGAAAAAGGTCTACAGTCAAACATGTCTTAGTGGCCAGCAAAAGGTGACCCCCTCCAGAGAACAATAGTGAAACATAACCTAGATAGAGATAAAGGTCACCTGTTTATGGTCATTTTTGCCAAACAAGGCTACTTTGATATAGTTAATTAAAGGGTACCACCACCCAAAAATAATATTCTTATTATAGAAAGGTACCATCTTTAGTATTCCATTCCTTCAACAAGTTCACACAAATATGTGTTCAGGAAAAAAATATATAATTGGAAAACGCATCACCATTCTCAACCATGCGTTCATGCGGTCTGAATTGCGTAGACTATATGCGTGCAGAGCCAGAGCGCACTGTGCATCTCCGGGAATCTATTGATGTACGCGTGAAAGCATTGGCACACTCGCAAATGCTTGGCCCGTATGGAACCAGGAAATAGCAGTGGTTCCGTAAGTGGTGGAAATTAATTGCTTTGTTTATGAATTACACAACCCTTTGCAAAATGTTGGGTATCTATTTGATATCACAAAACGGTACCAAAACATATAATGTGTTGTTCTTTGCCTGGTGGTCCCCTTTAATTGTAGTATTTAATTTTAAAAAAGAGACAGTTTTTTAAGAATACCTCAAATGAATGTCAACTGTGCACTGTAAATCAGCTACACTTTAAGAGGGAAATGTCCCAGGACTTCATTTACTTGCCTTTAAAATGAGAAAATAACGGGACTTTTAAATGAAACCCTACAAAATTGCCATGGTAATAAACCTTGTCCTTTCAGCAGAGCAATATTCTATGAACATAGCAAGTGTATCTTAACTACTTGAAGGAGAGTGGGGAATATTCTTTTTAAAATGGATGAATATCAAATTAATTTTTCAAGGAACTTAAATATTTTTCTCTACTATATTTTGCAATTATGAAGTCCTACAAGTTCCATATAATGTATACATTTGTATGTCACAACTTAATTAGTTAAACCTTGACCTTTTATCAACTCACTATTTATTGCACATGCTGTCGCTTTTGTTTTTCCTTTTTGATAATGAGTTAGAATATACCAATCAAACAGATCAAGATGTTTATTTGCTCAATGTTGTCAATGTTCTAGGTTCCCTATTCACAAGACACACAGTCTTGAGACAAGAAACCCTTGAAGTTGAAACTGATTTTTTTCTGAAGAAGTTAGGAAGAGTACTCTAATGAAACAAACAGAAATCAGAATTCATAAATTATCTATTCTCTCAGGGCGAAGAGCCCCCGAAAAATCATAAAAGAGCACCCATAAATTTGTGCTGTTTTCATTTACATGTACATGCTCGGTGAAAAAATGCACGAGATCTTAAGGCAAATTTGCTCCCGAAATGCCTAAAAGAGCCCCTGTAAATTTGCATATGAGTTCAATAGACCGCTTCTGTAATGTACATGTATGCCAACGCTCGAAATTAGCACAGGCCCGATGGCCCGGGGCCACCAAAAATTGTTGTCGGGCCAGTAAAAAAATCATTTTACCAATGTTTGCTGGCCCGATCGGGCCACCAAATATTGAAACCATGGTGCAGAAAATAATGGTCTATGTTTGCAAATTTAATACAATACAGAAAACACTTGAATTGTGATTTAAAAAGAAAGCAAAAAGAAGTAAAAAATGTTCAAATAAGAACGCTTCCCGACATTTGCCTCAAGAGTTACCTTGAGGCAAATGTCGCAAAGCGCACTTTTCACGTTCATAAACATAAACAAGGCATTGTTCTCCCCACCACCCCCCCCCCCCCCCCCCTCAGTTTTTTGCTGTTGCCTCATATGAACATCCTCCCTTCAACTTGCATAATAAATGAAATCAATTTTAAACTACTTTCAGAGGGTGTGTGATCGGTAAACTACAACTATTTCAGCTGTTTTGCCAACCACGTGTGTGCATGTACATCCAGCCTAGGCAGGAAGTATAATGTGCACCACACAGTGCATGCATGCAGTGCACTAGGCTTTCCCTAATACACAAGCATACTACTCGTTCACTGTGCTTGCAATAAAACTCGTATGGCGTGATTTGTATCGGCAAGAATAGGGTTTAATTCCTCTTCCATATGATTTATAAAGTTTGACATGAATTATGAAGGAATAATCATAAGAAGGTATGATTTTGTTTGTTTCTAAATATTATATTACTCTAGAAATGCAATAAAGTTTTCCGAATTTGTTTAAAAGAAAATGTTTTTAGCCCAGTCCCACACATGTATATTTGTGTTAGTACATTGTAAGTACTATCAAACTTCAAAATCGTACATTGAAACTTCCTAAATTCCATGATTTGGTGACCCCAAGATAAGTCCATTTCTTTCATATATAATTGTATCAGGGCTGTGATTTTAAGGATGATATTATCAATGATTCACATATTAATGACTTGGATTAAAGTCTACAAAAAGCTATCACTCGGTATCAGATCCATACTTCATTTTACTTACGTATTTCTTTATTTTTTTTCGGGCCAGCAGATTTTAGTTTCGGGCCAGCAAAATTAGAAAAACACTAATTTTACTGGCCCGACCGGGCCACCAGCAAAAAATGTTAATTTCGAGCGTTGTGTATGCAAATAATATGTGTATGACGTAAGACTCCGTTGGCAAGCTTAACAATAGTAACTTGGTCCGGCAAGCTAAGTTTGCCGGAGCTTGCCGGACCTAGTTACATTTGTTAAGCTTGCCAACGGGGAGTCTGACGTCATATGCATATTATTTGCATACATTACAGAAGCGGTCTATTGGGATTTTAAAAAATCAATTGTTTGATGCCTTGAAATTGTTAAGCTTATCATACAACATTTGGCTCAAACTTGTTTACAAATGTGCATTATTCCTCTTTTTACAATGTCTTTGGGTCATTCCATGTCAAATCACCCAAAAAAAGTGAAAATTTTCATCGTACCCCCTTCAAATTTGCTAATATTTGGTATGTATGATATTTCAACCTTTCAAAGCGCAAATATTTAAGTTTTAGCCCAATCCGCCCAACGGTTTTGGCGCTATGGTCAATTCTTCTGGGGTAGTTTTGTCAAAAATGGGCGTGGGCACCGTTTTTCAAATCGCCATTGTCCGTTAACCGTTGGGTCAATTTATTTTGTAATGGTGTCATTGGACTGGGGATGTTATATGCAATCCATTTATGCCTTTTGTTTTCATGCATGAGCGAGTTTGGATACGATAACCTTTGACCTTAGGCTTCGACATTCCGTTTTACTCAAAATAATTTTGAGAATTTTTTTGGCTTAAATCTTGGCTTGATATAATATCTACAACATATGAAAGAATTGGAGATGTATTATTTCTTGTTTTTTCTACAGCCTTGTTTTAAGTTTGCAAATTTCATGTAAAATTGAATTATTTTAGACCTACACTCATGTCCAAGAATTCTATAGGGGTGTATTGTATGAAAAAGACCTTTTCAAAGTCAGGATTAGAGCCTATTCACACTCTGGCTCACCACTGTTAAATAGACCTGCTAATCCCCATACAATAGCAATACAGACAAATGACATTCTAATGATACCACATGTTTCCACCCTGACAATGGCCCTGTTGCAGAAAGAGATAAATCAATTGTGAATCAGATCAAATGTTCTAAATGCACAGATCTGATTGGTTGAAACACAGAAAAAGTCTCTCTCTGCAACAGGGCCTAGGTGGAGATCTTTTCTTGAATAAAATCTTTCAAGTTCAAGTTCAAATTGCAAACTTGTACATCAATTATGAGAGCAAATATCTACAGGTATCCCTTTTCAATTAATTTAATGTTTCTATGCATCAGAAATTCATGCAATATTAACATGATTTGCAATCTGTACAAATTCAAACCTGATTCTTTCCAACTATACCAAACACAAACAGTAACTACCCTCTAGACAACTGCTCATAATTTTATGAGTGTTATGAGTGTTTAAGATGTGATCTTACCACAATATTTGTACAGTTGTTTTGTACACTATGTATGCAAATCAGAGATACTTCTTCATGCCTGAAAGAGCTTAGATTAAAGACAAAATGACCTAATTTCAAAAGTCACAAGAACTTGCGCATGCCTGTCCATTTCTGTGAAACATCACATTTGCTTAATGCATTTTGATGGTTTGTGAAATTTCGAATTGCACTGTTTTTTAGTTGCAATTAATGCATTTAAAAACAAGTGCCATTCAAAATCAAAATGAGTGGAATATCAAACAGCATTGTTTTTGTGTTTGGTTTAGTTGGAAATAATCAGGGTTGAATTTGTACAATTGCAAATCATGTTACTATTGCTTGAATTTATGTTGCATAGAAACATTAAAAAAAATTCATTGAAAAGGGATACCTCTAGATATTTGCTTTCATAATTGATGTACAAGTTTGCAAATTGAACTTGAACTTGAAAGATTTTATTCAAGAAAAGATCTCCACCTAGGCCCTGATGCAGAGAGAGACTTTTTCTGTGTTTCAACCAATCAGATTTGTGCATTTAGAACATTTGATCTGACTCACAATTGATTTATCTCTTTCTGCAACAGGGCCATTGTCAGGTTGGAAACATGTGGTATCATTAGAATGTCATTTGTCTGTATTGCTATTGTATGAGGATTAGCAGGTCTATTTAACAGTGGTGAACCAGAGTGTGAATAGGCTCTTATCCTGACTTTGAAAAGGTCTTTTTCATACAATACACCCCTATAGAATTCTTGGACATGGGTGTAGGTCTAAAATAATTCAATTTTACATGAAATTTGCAAACTTAAAACAAGGCTGTAGAAAAAACAAGAAATAATACATCTTCAATTCTTTCATATGTTGTAGATATTATATCAAGCCAAGATTTAAGCCAAAAAAATTCTCAAAATTATTTGATCCACGAGGTAAAACGGAAGGTCGAAGCCTAAGGTCAAAGGTTATCGTATCCAAACTCGCTCATGCATGAAAACAAATGGCATAAATGGATTGCATATAACATCCCCAGTCCAATGACACCATTGCAAAATAAATTGACCCAACGGTTAACGGACAAAGGCGATTAGAAAAACGGTGCCCACGCCCATTTTTGACAAAACTGCCCCAGAAGAATCGACCATAGCGCCAAAACCGTTGGGCGGATTGGGCTAAAACTTAAATATTTGCACTTTGAAAGGTTGAAATATCATACATACCAAATATGAACAAATTTGAAGGGGGTGCGATGAAATCCATTGGGTGATTTGACATGGAATGACCCCTTTTGAATAATTCATCATTTTGACCTTCATACGAGCTCATTATTTAAATACTTTATGTGCACTATTTGATGCACACTTTGTTGCAGGTGCTGGAGAGAGTGGAAAGAGTATCATAGTGAAACAGATAACCATATAGAGATCATTAAGAGGAATGTTCCTCTTTTAGTGTACTGTATGAGCTGTTAATTTCGCGAGGGTTTTATTTTCGCGAATTTCGCGTATCAGTAGACAGTCGCAAAATTAACAACACGCGAAAATATTGCCAGTCATTTGCACGATCTTGTCAGCAGGTCGCTATCGCGAAATCAACAACGCGCGAAACTGTCTGTTACCCTCTCATTCGCGAAAATATCTGTACGCGAAATTATTGGCGTATACATAATACAGTATGTCTTTTAAATAATTAATCATTGTGACCTTTTCAAGAGCGCATTATATAAATATTTTATGTGCACTATTTAATGCATACTAACTATACTATTTTGCAGGTGCTGGAGAGAGTGGAAAGAGTACCCTAGTCAAACAGAAGTTCCTCTTCATAAAATGTATTTTGAACCATTCATTGCAAGTATCATTCACCATTTTTGAGAAAATGTGACAATGTGTTGCCAATTGAAGGATTTTTTCTAAATTATTGCGATCTACGCACAAATAAAGGTAATTATAAAAATAACTAAAGAAGGTACAGTACTTTTAAACAAAATATGGCTCAAATGACAGAGAAATGTATGCTCTTTCTCCCTGTACTTATATGTACTGTTATATTCTTGCTCAAATGTAAGCCTGCCAAACAACAAACATGTGAGCGATCATCCTTGATGGATTGAGAGCTAATTTTTTGTATTTAATTAATTTACACTCTTTTGCAGGTGCTGGAGAAAGTGGAAAGAGCACCTTAGTCAAACAGATGAAGATCATTCACAGTGATGGATTCACCGACCAAGAACTCCTGACATTCAAGGTAAGAGACACTCACGATACAGACTTTACCATACTGTTTTGTGTTGTAGGCGTTGCATTGACAATGCATGGCAAGCATGGAACTATTGACATGCTAACCCATGCATTGTTAATGTATGATGTACGACCATGAAATTGTGTGTATGTCCATGACATTGTAATTGAGGTATTAGAGAGAGAGAGAGCGTGCAAGAGTTCTTTTGATATTATTTTTGTTTGCATCTTAATGGCAGTTAAAATTTATAATCTTGCAATAATTAGATAGAAGAGTGTTGGACAATATGATCTAAATTTTTCATGGATTGACTCTGCCAACCTTGCATTTGAATTGAATTGAAATATTGTATACAGTTGACCTTGCGTAAGTTGAATTGAAGTTCTATCCTGGCTCCTTTTCGTTGTTTTCTATTTCATTTTTTACCCACATTTTAAGTCAACATTTTCCTGTAGAGGTCAAAGCTTTTTCATCTTACTAAACCTTTTGGTTAAGGTACATTGTAGATCAGAATTGTTCTCTTCTAAATGGGGAAATCTAAAAGTTTATGGGATAAAAATGAAAATAACAGGATTTTTTTTTTTTTTCAGTGGCTCGATCAGAATCAATTTTTAAAGGTGTGTTTAAAATGTAATGTTGTTTTAACCTGGTTTCCACAGGGTTTTATAATTGCATGTTGAGGTCTAGATAATAGATTAATGTTTGTAAGACGTATTAGTATTGTACATAGTCTACCAGAAACCATTTAGGTGAAACGTACATATTCAGGCAATACACACACAATTATCTTCTTAGTTCTTTGTGTACCCTTTTTTTGTGAGTTCTGATACAGCCTAGTGAACAGCCTGTTATGGTTTGTTGACATTCCCACCACTTGGTCCACACATGGTCCCCATACTACTACTAGCAGGTGTAGTGTCCCGCAGGGTGTCGTAGTTCTCACCCCTGGTCCTGGTACTGGCCAATATTACCCCCCTGAGGTGACTAGTAATAACCCACCCCTGGGAGAACAGCGACTGCCAAGTTCTACCTAGGTCCAGGATTAGTCATGGCAAATGTATTTAAAGGGATCTAGAGTAACTTTGTTGACATGCGCAAAAATTGATGTATGGTTGATAAAATGTATATTTTTGTGATCTGATATATCCACTATTAAAGTAATGTGTGAAAATTTCACATTAAATAGATATGTTATATGGCTGAGTAATGAAACAAAAAAGCAAAGTGATATTTGCTAACTCATTGAGATGACTTTTTTTTCACAGTTATAGCTTTCCAGTGGATAATTAAATATCTGAACACTTCAATCATATGAAGGGGGGGGGGGGGGGGTGGGGATGAAAGCTGTGCCATGCTTCTATTGGTAATACAATATAATGAGGCAAGTGAGAACTGCTAGAATTCCAAGTAAGTTGTAAGGATTTTGACAATGTCGCTAGATCCTGTTTGAGCATGAGGCTAAAATAATGTCAGTGTACCTCCTGGATAGATCTGATATTTATCTGTTTCATTCTGCCATGCAGCACACAGCTCGTATCTATTATATACCGTGCGAATTGCTCGAGCTGTAACCTGAGGCAATACATCGCTGACCATCGCTGATAAATCAAACAGCGGCACTTTGAAGTCGGTGCGGTTGAGCGTGTTACGTAATATTTTCGCTCGTAAACATCTCTGATGGATCTCCATTCGACCATGATTTGACTACTAGTACAAACGTTCCGAACGCGGCTATTTTTGATGCATTTTCGACTCGGGTGTTTGTGAAGTGGGACAGTTTGCGATCGCGACTTATAACTGAGCCAATGGGGATTACGTACCGTGCGTAAAAGTGCGCAATATGGATCCACGCGTCTAATATACCGGTCTGAATTCCCTTTAATACATGTAGTTTGCTGTTGCACCATGTAAGAGGAGGATTGGAGAGTCCTGAGAAGGACTGTTGGTATTCTTTCTAGGATAGTCCTAAAAAGGCCTGTGGTAGTCCTGGAAAGGACTGTTGGTATTCTTTCTAGGATAGTCCTAAAAAGGACTGGTAGTCCTGGAAAGGACTGTTTGTATTCTTTCTTGAGCTTGTAGTTCTAATAAGAGCTACAGCACTGGTATAGTTAATTGTAAGGAGAAGGTAGATGGTAGGAGGGGCTCGACATTTCGAACAGGTGGACTGTCTGTCGTCAGGAATGACGACTAGCTTGTTATGATATTTTAGCTTTCCCACACTGGCTCCTACCATTATAATGCACATTGTCCTCAATGCCATTGTTGTTGTATCCTTCAGGGTGACAAAATTCACACCCCTGGTGGGCCCTGGGTTAGTCACGGCCAATTTAACATGTGAAGAATAATTCAATGTATACACAATTACACCAGTACTAGTACCAAAATGGAAAATTGGTCTACAATATTATTTTGTTGAAAATAACTCAAGGGTGACTAGAGTTAGCACTTTTGAATAGAAAATAAGCATCTGAGGGATGACTGCCCACAACCACCCCTTTGGCCTAGCCTGCAGGCCTACATGTAGTCTGGTCAATAACCCTCTGGGCCCGGGATAACTACTAGTCTTCTATGTTCACCCCTCCCCATGACCCAAATGACCCAAGTTTGAATAATAACCTCCCCATAGTCTAATGGCCAGAGCCAGGGGTGACTGCTGAAAGCCAAGGGGGGGGGGGGGGGGGGCTGGGGGGGGGGGGGGGGATATGGCTATAGAGTCAAGACCACTATTCCTCCCTGGGGTGACTAACTAACTATTAAAGGGATCTAGTAACTTTGTTGACATGTGCAAAAAGTGATGAATGGTTGATGCAATGTATATTGTTATCTCATATGTCCACAGGGTATTGTGTTAAAATTTCAAGTCAAATGGACATTGCATGGCCAAGTAATGAGCGAAAATGCAAAGTGATATTCAATAACTCACTGCACTTACTTTGTACACAGAAGAAAAACTCGCCTGGAGTTTTTCTTATCTGAATACTTCGATCGTACATATCTTTGTAACGAAAGGGAAATTTGAAAAACCGAAACCTGTCCCATGATTTTATTGTTAATACGAATACAACAAGGTATGAGGGAACCGCTAAAATGAAAAATTTATTTTGAGGATTTGGACAATGTTACTTAGTCCCTTTAATAGTACATTGTCACAAATACATTGTCATGAATAATAGGATGTTGATTTCATGTACATGGCTAAATTTAATAACTGTCATGAGCTGTGTTATATTCAAATTGGCAAACTTACAACAAATGAATCCATAAAAAAGTATTTATTTAGGCCCTTCTAGGGGATCTGAAATCATACAAATTACATGCAGCATGATGACCCAGATTTATTAAGGAAGTCTTTTTGTAATTGAAGGGAGAAGATACACTGTACGTACAATGTATACCAAAGGGGCTTTGCACCACATACATATATTTGTTTGAATATCTCACTGATACACTAATTAGCGCTGGTTAAATATTGATTGAAAACTGATAAGCCTAGTACAAAGCCTTCACAGCATAATTGCAGTGTGTATCCATTGATCGGGGAAATTGTAAAGCGCTATGATACTCATACTGTGAATAGTGCCTAGAGTATATACGATCAAATAACCGTCATTAAATATTTAAACAAAATTAACATGCAAAGAATGCTGTAGTGATTTGCAATTAATATCCTTGATCTGTTGAACATATTATCAGTACAAAATGTATTATCGAATATGTATGTCTTTTTTTTCTCCCTTTAGAAATCTGTACGTGAAAATACCATGTGCAGCAAAAAATATATATATATTTGTTTTAATCAGAAATGGTCAGTGCTCATGACATGTAAAAAATATAAAAATGATACAAGGATTTGTCATTTGTTCATGTAATGCATCCTGACCTGAGGCTGGAAAAGATGGAATTTTTGCATTATAAAATATTTGTAGTATTGTTATTATTGTAAAAAAAAAATATGGTTTTAATCAGAAATGGTCAGTGCTCATGACATGTAAGCAATATAAAAATGGTACAAGGATTTGACATTTGTTCGTGTACTGCATCCTGACCTGACTATATTGGAAAAGATGGAATTCGGCATTATAAAATCTTCATGTACATTGTCCTTGAACTTTCATAAACCAAGCAGTTCATAATGGGAAATTATTATTATTGCTGGCTAGACATCAGCTTTTTGTTTACTGAATTTTGCTTTGAAAAATCTGAATTTATATAACAATTTTATAAATTGTATAATTGTACGTACAACTGCAAGTGAGTTGGTCAAATGGTTGAATGTATGTTTAATTCATTTTTTTTAACACACACTGTTAGACTCATACCTGATGTTAGCAGTAACTCTGTATTTCAATATCTTTCACCTTGAACTTTCAAAGTTACCTGTAACTATACAATTGAAATGTACTGACATGTACTGTCACTGTACAATGTATGTTGTCATTGTGTGCTAGAAATTTATAGATAGAAAACATTATTGTTTCAGTTGAGAAATTAGTTCATGTGAGGTGTGAATGTCTCACAAGTTGTTTACACTCATAACATGTAGTAAAATGTCTGTGGTTTGGATGATTTGTTAAATTGTAATCTTTCACCTTGAACTTTCCAAGTAACCTAACCAATTGGAAATATGTTTGTTGTCATTGTGTCAAAGCTCATAAAAATTGAAGCTTGGGAGGTGGATGATTTATGTAGAGCATGTGATATTTATCCATGTACTTTGCAGACTTTTAACCTACTGTAGTCCCTAGTACAAGATTTTGCAATCACCATAGCAATAGGAAATATACAGGGACTGAGGGCAATTTTGCCCCCTAATTTTCAAAATAGCCCCTTGAAATCAGTAGGTATCCCCTAAAATTACCATCTTAGGGTATTATGTGAAAAATGTCTGGATATCCATCAGATTGGAAAAGTAGCCCCCTAAAATCAAAAATTAATTCCTGCATTACATATTAGCATTAATACAGGGCCCACCAGGGTGCCATAAGCAATGGGTAAATGCTGACACCACCTGTTAAAACTTGGGATGATCATTGAACTTGCTTACATGAACACTCACATGGACATACCGCTGGTGCAACCGCACCTTTATCCTGACGGAAGAACCCAACCCACAAAAAAGGGGTGCAGTTAAATACACAGCGATAGTTTATGTGCAGGAAAAACTTGATATAGGATTTTCTGTTATGTTTCGCTCCAATCAGAAACTAGTAGAAGTGTTCAGTGATGTTTGTGTGCTAAACTAAGGTTAACAAAAGTTAGGGAGAAAAGCCCGAAATATTTAGTGCATGTTACATCGATCCCCAGCATAGTTTGATCATCTAGAAAAAAATTGTTTCCCCCCTTAAAGGGATCTAGTAACTTTGTTGACATGTGCAAAAAGTGATGAAGGGTTGATGCAATGTATATTGTTGTTATCTCATATCTCCACAGGGTATTGTGTGAAAATTTCAAGTCAAATGGATATTGCACGGCCAAGTAATGAGCGAAAATGCAAAGTGATATTCACTAACCCACTGCACTCACTTCGTACACGGTTTCAAAACTCCGGGGGAGTTTATCTTATCTGAATACTTCGATCGTACATATCTTTGTAACGAAAGGGAAATTTGAAAAACCGAAACCGGTCCCATGATTTTATTGTTAATACGAATACAACAAGGTATGAGGGAACCGCTAGAATTAAAATTTTATTTTGAGGATTTGGACAATGTTCCTACATGTAAGTCCCTTTAAAATGAGGGGTGCAGATTATACACAGGCTAATACGGTAACAAAGGGGGCAATGCTCCCCATGTGCCCCCCCCCCCCCCCCACTCCCACTCCACAAAAATTGAAAACAAAAATAAATGTATGCATTCATGTGTTTCCGCGCAATGAGAGGCCCACGCTTCATGTATACATATGCTAATTATGTGACTGCATACTTAAATGTGTGTGTGTGTGTGTGTGTGTGTGTGTGATGGGGGGGGGGGGGGGGGGGGAAGGAGGTGTCAGTTTGTGCCAAAAATGATGAACCTCTTTTGAACTTAATTTTCACAATTATAACTTGTATGATGGATGAATTATTATATACTCCAGAAACTGTTAAGCTGACACCACATGTCCAAGTAGCATGCTGGGAGCCTGGCATGAATCGTATTGTGTATATCCTTGAACTTGTGCAATTACAGGTTCATGTTGAGATGGGAGAGAAATTGAAATCTTGGCAGTGATTTGTTTTCTTCTTCTCATTATGTACGAAGTAGGTTCATGGTTTGTATGTGTGTGCTTACCCGTATATATATGTACGCCCATAAAATGTACATCAATTTGCAAGGATCTCCTGTAAGCTTTTCATTCAGGTAGCCAAATTAAATGACACATCGGATATACTCCTACAGTAGATTTGTGTGTTGTATATCACCCTAATTTTGGTTGTGGCCAATACAAGAGTTTCTTGTGGCCAAATAGAATTTCTGGTTGCCCTTGGCTTGGCAACTGGGCCACCGCTATTCAGGGCAAGCCCTGATTTGCTAAAAATATTATCTTTCAAGCTTTCATCGACATTGATGTTGAGTTGTTGACAAAAACAAAGGGCACATATTTACCATTATTTTTTCATAATATAGTATTGTTGTTTGTGAGAGAAAGAAATTGTTTTACCGGTGTTTATATACATGTGTAGTAAATCTCACTGATTCTAATTGTATGAATAAAAAC
>JBAMJV010009504.1:0-70000 GCA_037951105.1 Echinarachnius parma
ACTTGCGTTGTCTGGTAGGATGGGTACCAACCCCACTGTTGTGCCGGAGTCGTCGTCGTCGCCTGCTGCTGCTGCTGCGGTTGCTGTACACGCGGCTGTACTGGTTGTGCCGGCTGGTAATATCCACTCACGCGTGGTTTGGCGTGCGTTGACTGGTAACGGGAGTACCTACCAGCGCTATATTGGTTTTGGCCACATCGGGAACAATACTTGGTGTACCCTCCGTGTTTACCGACGTTGTATCCACAACGTGGACAGAAATTCGTTGATGGTTCGTGGGATCGGTAATAATGCCCCCGACGCGTGGTGTCATTGGCGGGTCGGTCACTACCATAATAACGCTCCCGCGTGTGGTGGTAATGGCTAGTGCGGTAATCTCTATCGCTATCCCGGTCGTGGTGATTATCTGTTTTTTCCATTTTGGGGGGTATGTTGATTACGGATTTCAGCCTTTTATCGGTCCGCAACTTTTTGCGATTGTTTTGGTCGCCATTGTCACCGTCGTATGCCTTTTTCCCGTTTCTCGACGTTTCCTTCGTTCGATGTGCTCCAGTATTGTTGTCACCACCGCTACATTCACCATCTTCCTTTCCTTTATAATCGTTGTCTGGTTTCCTTTCCGTTTCGCATTCCTCCTCGGCGCTACTAACGTCGTTGTAGAATTTCTCATCATCCGTGATTTGTGGCTCAATACTATTACCATCGTCCAAATCATACTTTCTATCATCGAGCATCTTTTGCGCCATTATGAGCGATTTCGACAGACATCTATTGTATCAATGTATGTACGATACTCCGCATCCTCTTAACAAATGGAATAATGTTCAAAAGGAATCGGTTCGAGTTTACCACCCGGGGGTGGTGGCTGCGAGTTTTTCGAGAGAGGAGTGTATTTACTGCACAAACAGAAGTGATTCTATTGAATCCACAACGGCCAACGCTTTGGTAGTGTTCGCTAAAAAGAATCAGCAACGGAATATCAAACGGCAAACTGGAAAAGGTAGTTGTCAAACTCAGCAGCAGATGTTGCCTCCACTAAACAGCTACGTCATTCCTCGTGCTGAAGGAGTGTGTCATTTGAGCTCAGATCGCCTCCGCTATTTATATAAGTACTGGTTCACCCGCGACAGTTGCGAAGATGACGTCATCAAGGGTGCGGAGGACGACGTTGCTATTACAAACCACGTGATTGACTCACCGCCCATACCTCATAATATCACACACTTCATACAGCGCGGGCAGTTTGTATCGAAAGACAAACCAAATGCGACTGATTTTAATCGGTGCGCTAAGGGAGCATTATGTGAGGTATATCAAGAAATTCGGAAGAGGGACAATGACTGTTACAATTTACTTCCCAGCGTAGGTGTAACGATTTCTGCAAACAACGGGAAGGACTTTCAGATTTTTGACCGATGTCCATTGGCATTTACAAACATCTTTTTGAATAATTATTTCCCCGTATTACGAGACACTCAAGTTTTAGAAAATATATCGACTCGGTTCGAACACGGCGCTTTAGAATATATCAATATGTTTCAACGGGATCTGTGCTTTGTGTGCACTATGAATTCTATGGTCAATTGCATGATGGCATGTAGTCAAGACTCGTGCTACGAAGATATACAACCTTTACTTAGAACGACCGTTTGCATATACACGCGCATCATAAATGAATTGATACGAAACAAAGTGTACTTAATACCAACATTTAGTTACAGACTGGAAACCGAAGAAGCCGATCGTGTTTTAGACGTAGATCCAAACATTTCTCCGTCGGCGGGTTTAATTCTGGTTAAAGACATTCAAATGTTTAATTTTTCTGCTTCATTTAAAGAAACAGCCAAATATTTAACGAAAGAGGATGGAGTCAGGTACGTAACGCATGCATTTGTGCAACCACAATGAGTTGGATTATTCGAATGCTGTGTCCAACTAAACTCGTTGATTATGCACGCAGAAAAGAGTTGGATTTTTTACAAGCTAGATACGACGATGAAATTAAATTAATTCAACACTCAATGGTCGTCAATGGTTTGGAATACCAACTGAAGATCAAAAAAGAGGCCCTGATGCCCGTTGTTTCTGATTTTAGTAACACACAAAAGTCACTTATAGATTTGGAAAAAAAGATTAGCAAATTAGTTAACATCATAGTGCATAGGGGCAATCAGATTGTCGACGTGGTTGTAAACTATAATTTACACGGTAGTACGGGAGATATACCTTTAAACAAATTTGTAAAATGCGTTAATGATAATTTTGTCATATACGTTGAGAAAATTGAGGATTGGTATGGTTTAATTTCACAGTATATTTTCATGTACCGGCAGTGCTTAAAATTAAACCAAGCCACCTCGTGGAGCAAGGCTTCTGCCAGTCATTTGGTTGATAACGTGGGTTCTATCGTCCAAACAAAATGCATCAAGAGCGCGAACGATTTGATGTATAAAGCGGTCAAAAATAGTTTGAAGTTAGAAAACGAAAAACAACTGCTGGTCGAAGGCTCTTACGGTACTATGCGAAACACTTCGTTGAATTACGCATCTAGACAAAACATATCCAAAAGCATGGTTAACGACTTTTGTCAAAAACAGTACCGCGCTTGGAGCCGGGTTAGGGGGGATCAAGGTGAAGGAAAAGAAGAAGAAGAAGAACAACAACAACAACAACAAAGTGAACAAGACAGCAACACCACCAACCCACTACATGCACTTGACATCAATACCATATCTGATCTGTCTAAAAACATCATAAATAGCAGCGCGTTGTTAATTCAATTAGATAGACCGTGCAAATTTCTGCACGTCATAACCAATGTGCACCACGTCTCGAATAATTTACTACGGGGTGAGACATGCGAGGTTGATTGTATACGGCTGCATTACGTTTTAGCACGTGTCTTCGATAATATTATCGGCACCCTCGACGCGCATGCGTGCGATTTCACCACTACCGGGGTATAAAGGGACGATGGTTGGTGTAGTCACCATTCATTTAGTCAAGCTGTACCATGGAGGGTGGCATGATCCTCGTTGATCCAAATAATGTCGAGACGTTCATCGAAGGTGTTCGTGAATTTTTTCACGATACCTTCGGCGGCGACCGGTCGGGTGACGACGAGGGAACACGACTGGCCAAGAGCCTGTTTACAAAACCCCCGAGCGACAACAGCATGTATAACTACGTTACAACTCATCGCTCCGATAAGCGTGAGCGGTTGCACGTTAAGTGTATATCAGCCATTAAACTCCAGCACGCCGCTTTAACCAAAGAAGATCGAGAAAACCTAAAGCAAATTGAAGCCCGTGGAAACGAATTTTACGAAAGAGTGGGTGACAATCGATACGTGTGCAAAATCTGTAGGATCACGGACAGGATGAGAGGTGTAATGACGTGCGATAAAATGAATCAACACGTTGCGGAGCGTCATGCTACGATGTTACTACCCAGCGATTTTGGATACGAGTGTGGGCAATTCCATAACAGTTATAACAAGAAGACCGTTAAAGGGGGATCGGAACAAGTGCGGGGGAAAATAAAACAACACGTTTTATTTTGTTTGAAGGATTTATACGTAAAACACGTTAACAAATGGCAAAAGACAACGTCTAGCAATACCGATGCCGTAAGAAGAAGAAGGGCGTATGAACTACTGATAAGAAATCTATACACCGAAAGATACAAGTTGGATGTTGATAACTTTTTAACGTTCCATCGGCACTTTGTAACGGCTGTTTTTGACCGCATGGACATGATGGTGTTTGAAAATGATGATTTTAAGGCGACGTGTCCCGAATCTGCTTATAGCGAATGCAAAGAAATGATAAAAGATGCCAAAGTTGCGCTAAATATTCGCGAGGATATCATTAAAAGCTTATATAATGAATATGGGTTCGGTGTTGCTGAATAAATGATTTATATTAAAAAAAAAAAGAGAAAGAATGTGTATGACTTATATATGATGTATGTGTTATTGTTCATTCGGGGTAGCGACAAGATAATCGTCAGAGATCAACCGTCTTTGTTGCGCTACGTCGTTAAACATAATTTGCACAGACCTTTGTATTCTATCATTCGGGAAAAAAACCTCGCGGTTGATGAAAAAGAAGTCGATTTGACCGTATGGCGTCTTTGCAGTCAGTGCGATGGAGCGGATTGGTCGATTCTCTGCATTAACGACCACGCAATCCGTTGTTTGGTAAATGATACGCTCGAATCTGTTTTAAACATAGTGGAAAACGACGACCACCATGTATTAACGAAGACAGATAAGCAGGTTTACTGGATAGACAACTTTCAATCTTGGTATTCAAACACAAAACGGGACACTGTTGGAGGTGTGGAAATAATTCCTTTATTCTTAAGATTTCCCAATTCCTTTACCAGTTATGTCGATGTTATTCGCCAAAATAATGCCGCGACGTATAATAGCATACAATGCGTTGTTCATAATTTAAAATACCTAGATACGTTTTTTAGCAACTGGCTTAAAAAATACGGCAAGCCGGTATTTTCAAAAACAAAGAGCGAAGCTAGTTGTATGTACAGACACGCGGAGGAGGGTGATGATGATGATGATGATGATGATGATGATGATGACGAAAAGGACACCGAAGAAGAAAATGACGTGATAAAACAAGACTGTTACGAATTACTTCTTCGAGAATGTGCTCAATATCTGTTTGATACGCGAAAGATCTACGATCACAAATTTCTTTCCGATTGCATGTACCAACTTATTTCGTATGGCTTTTTCACATACGCCTATATCGATCTGACCGGCGTCGATGAAAAAACTAATTTCGTAGATGTTTGGAATGATCCAAACAAAGAAAAGCTAATGTTATCGCAATCAAATTGGCGGATACTTTTGAATTATAAGAGCTCTTTTCAAAACAATACGGATTATGCAATTCTCTCACGCAACATTCTCGAATTTCTCAAAAAGAGTGAACGTCTCAGCGATGATCTAGACATTGCGTACGACGAGGTCTTTAATAATTTAAATGAAATATTTTTCCTACAAAATAATAAACGTCATTGGATCGTACCGGTCGGGGTACATCCGAGCGTGTTAATTAAAGATCCTGTGGATGGATTGACACACGCATTCGATATACGTGGAACACGATTACACGTTGCATTTAGCCAGTGTAATGGACTAAACGAGCCATTGTATCCACCTTACGATACGCAGTCTCCAATAACGATTGTTTTAGCAAAGTATAAATTCGTAACGGATATTGTAAAGAACGTGGGGCTGTCGTATGATTTTGAATGTAAGCCGGGTATAATGACACCTTCGCACAAACATACAATGGCCGATGTAAAAACGGAAGAGATCGAGCGAATTAAACGACACGAAGAATACGTCAATAAGCGCATTGATAACGAAATGAAACTACTCGATTGTGATAAAAAATTAAACCATTTATATTTAGAACAGGAAATGTTAAAATTGAAGGCCGTGCAAGAACTGAAAGATATAGCAAGTAAATCCAATACAAAAATGATGATGAGTCTGGAAAAGATGGGAGATGATTACGCAGAAAAACTTGATAGCGTCGGTCACGACAGACGCTATCTGGACAGCGACGTTGATACAAGATACACCGAGCTGACCAATAGTTTTCAAAAAATAACGAATAGATATTCTACTAATAACACATCAAACTTATCAAAAGTCTTAAACGGTGGCGGAGCGTGGGGTGTGAAAGAAGAGGGAGGCGATGAAGAAGGAAACAGTAAGGTTGTGCAAGCCATGTTACACAATTCAATTAGTCGGTCTCAGGTGGACCGTTCGCTAAATGACATATCAGTAAGCATTTTAAATTTACTTAAGAAGAGGCTCCCAAAATGCGAAGTGAATGACGGACAGGACGATACTCGATTTATTCAACTTTTAATAGATCAATACGAGAAGATTGTGCTGGAATCTAAGACGATCGAAAATAATACACAAAACACTCGAAACTCCATTACAAATTTAATGAATTCCTTGGACGATTTCAGTAAAAAGTGCGCAGCTACTGGCAATAAAGACAACCAACAACAACAGCAACGAGAACCAAAGGATTGTAAAGGCTGTACTTTGTTTAATTATTTTAGTATGACCTTGGAAGGCAACGAAGACACCGGTCACTT
Source organism: Echinarachnius parma (assembly GCA_037951105.1). Lineage (NCBI taxonomy): Eukaryota > Metazoa > Echinodermata > Echinoidea > Clypeasteroida > Echinarachniidae > Echinarachnius > Echinarachnius parma. The sequence goes on from JBAMJV010009504.1 coordinate 6,148, forward strand.
TTTGCACGATGCAAATTGTAGCGAACGAAAAACAAGTATGAAACGAGCCTATCCGGGCATCGATACACATATAATGAATGGTATTTTGCGGCATCCGTCTATGTACACTACGTTTCCAGACACCGACGGTCGTGGTGTCGATTTACTTTGGAAACCATCGCTCAGTCACGTGAACGTGTTACAATTTTTTCAATCGGTCGATGATGACATTATCGCCGCGATTACGGGTAGACAGGCCGCCACTAACAGACAGGAAATTGTGCGTGGTGGATATGGTAATGCGCAAGATTTTCAGAGAGGTGTGTCTATGGGAGCATCGACGGTAGCCATCCCTCAATCCGAAGATGTGCAAGAAAGAGCATTTGCGTTAATAAACTACGTATTAAGTATAGCCTACGGAAATCCACTACGTTTAAATTTAAGTAAACACACCGTTCAATGCAGCTTGCAACCTAATGTATATGATGTGCATCTAAAAAAACCATCTATCGTTAACGCCTCGCTAGTGAGTGATGACGTGTGGTCTTGGTTATCTATTATTAAATCAGATCATCGCCGAGATTTCATCGCTAATTATTTAAACGTGGATCGAGATTATTTTCATATTGGTAAGATGCTACAAACCAATTTACAAAAGAGATTGCAGCAGCCACCACCGCGGCCACAGAAGAAGACTAACTCTCCAAAATCTGCAAAAAATAAAGCGCGCGGGTTCTATAGAATTTCAAATAACGATCCGGGTAAACGGCAGTACAACTTTCAGCGACGGTATAACAATAGGACATGAACATCATGGTGTTGGTAAAAGCTGTTGCCCTTCTTCAAATTTCCGTCGCCCATGCGTTACCGTTTTGAAGCACAAACATTTATTAAAAAGAGTACGAAAAAAAAGGTTGATTTTGTGTTTTTTTACGCACTCGTGACATATCCAGTCGTTGTCTATAGAAACGCATTTGTCTCGAACATCCTTTACACATTCTGAGTGGAACCATTCCAAACAGTGTGTACAAACTTGTGCATTTCGCATAGTTTCATCGTCCCACGTTGTTTCTGGCATATTACAAACACGACACGTCCATATCAAATAATCTCTATTTAACAGTGGCATTTTTTCCGCCCCTTTGGTATGTGTTTGTAACATTATTTAATAATCGCCGTTTCATTTATAAGAAAACCGGATTATTCCTGCTATTTTCTTGGTTATCTGTATCCAGGGCTTTCGATAAATGTGCCCGTGTAATCGAGTCGCTTCTCAAAACATTTTCGATTAAGCTCGAATACCGTGGGGCGGCTCGTACATTTACATTTGCTATAACGCAACTGTCCGTATAGTCTGGCATTCTCAAACACGCTTTACCGCCATAAGTTTGGTAAATACTCATGTTTATTTTGACCGGTTTCCCAAGAATTTCAAAATATTCCTGTAATTTCTGGTTTACGGCGTAGACTTTTTGCTTGTGCCTGGCAACCTTTTCAGTGAACGATAATACGGTGCCAAATTTGAATTTTGATTGATCTTCTTCTACGATCAACGCGCAATTTTGTTCTATAAAGCATACGTTAAAAGTTATATCGCGTTTTTTTATTAAAGCACTTTGCACCAACTTGGCACTTTTCAAAATAGTGTCGGTATTGTTTTTCATTTTTTTGTACGACATCGTGCGTTTGCGTAGTACTTATTTGTTGCGATTTATTTAAATAGGTAACTAATAATGAACCCGTCTGTATGTGTTTGGGACAATGATGATGATGATGATGATGATGACAAAGACCAGGGAGGGGGAGGAGAAGAAGACGAAGAAGACGAAGGAGTCAGTACTACCAGTCTAATTTATACGATTGACCAAAGTATACTTCAAAGATGTCTGTATCTGGTCAACAAGTACTCTTTGGATTTAAAACCAGCTTTGCAGAATTGTATACGCGAGTTGGACATTGAACAAAAACAATTGTTTGACACTATTCACGGTGTATGCGTTACTGAACAATCGGAAGGAATTGCAGAAAATGTACACGCGGCGGAGTATGGTAAGCCTATAGGATATGGACACACGAGCAGTACGCTTCGTGAACAAGTGGCCTGCGTTACACTGTGTCAGCTTCGTTTGCAGGCCCAATTAGATTGTGTAGACAAAATACATTTTTTGTTAAAAAATAAGTCCAAGGACGACACAGTGTCTAAAGTATGCGTAGATGACGTCGAAATGGTCAAACATTTCGAATACATTTATTCAAACAACGCATACGCAAAACCCGTCTTACAACCCATCAAAGCCTATATAGTAAGGCATCTACAACACGAACACAATATGTTTTATAAGTATGTCCAGACTCTTTCTCCGGTCGACGTTGTTGATTGGTATTGCGCATCTACCAACGACGTTCGTAAAAAACACAACGTGGTGTTTCAGTATTTTAGGCGCAAAAGTGAAAAAGCTATTTTAAATCATTACGCGGCGTTTGATATTTCGCCACGAGAAATTACTCAATTGCTGTGGTTGCATTACATACACGTGAATAGCGCGATCAAAATAAAATGGTATAAGTCGTCGTGCGTAATAACAAAAAAATATCAACTGTACACGAAAAGGGGACGCCGGGCTATGTGCAAAAAGTTAAACAAACATGCCACTACCGGTAATACAACTCACAACCTTAGTGATTGTTGTTTTTTTTGTAGACAGAACGTTTATGAAATTAATCTAAACCCAGCATTAAGACGTTACAGCAATAAAACACCACACGTTGGTCAGACAAAAGCAGCCATTAAACCTTTCGTGCACGGATATATTTATCGAGGTGATGAGGAAGATGTCGATTTAAAATGGTTGTTGGACAAAGGACATTTGTATATATCTGGTCAGAAACAAGATTGTACGCACTATGTTAACACGCGCGCTGAATTAATTCGATCGAATAAAATTGATACGCTCCTGGCGGCTATACGCAGAGTGGGTACCGGAGGAGAAGTAGAAACGCAAGAGACGGATGGGGCTGCCGATGATAATCGCGCGGACTTATTGACCAAACTTGCACACAAGTGCAAAATTGCCAGAGAAAATATGGAGAAGGAATCAAACACAAACCACATACACTACGTGAGAGGCACGACGTTGGAAAACAAATCGACCTTTGTACAAAGTCTATTGAATTGTAACAACACGAAATACTTCTTTTGTGGTATGCTGGTAAATTATGTCAAAAATGTAAACGAAACCGACTTGAAAGCATTCGAAAATATGGTAAACATGTTCGTAGCAATTATGTACGGTGGAAATAATAACAGTTCCATAAATATTTATTTAGATAATTATCTCAACGCAATTGACAATGCTATGGTTCGACAAGAAATTATCGATACCATAGATAGGGACAAACTTGAAGTTTTGCATCACGTTAAACAAATTTCAACGCAAATGACTTATTCCGTCTTAAACGAAATTGATATTTTCTTGAACGGGAAACCCATACACGACGACGACGACGATAATTGTATTAACAAATGTTTAAATTATGGCATTTATAGACATTTGACCGATTTACAATCCTCGTTGTATTTCTACGACACCATTCTTGAATCCCATAATCAATTGGTTTCGTGCCACAAATTTATACTAGATGGCTCCTCTTCGTTGTTTTTTAAACGATCGATACTGTATGGCACATCGTCCAATCCTACGCTGGACAATAAACTTGTTTCTAAAATTTACGAAGGTGTATTGCGATGCATTATACACAAATCGACGGCACAGGCTATAGGTGAAACGGATTTGTGTAAGATCATGGAACCATTGTCTCAAATTCACATGACGTCGGTCCTCAAGGATCCTCTGTTAAGACATTCTTTTTATTTGGCCAGTTACATGAATGGCCTTGGATTGAGTACGTGCGCATTTAACTTGCTCTTTACCACGCCTCTTTATGCACTGGCCAGAAGGGACTCTGTGTGTCGTGATATCATTAAACTGTTGTCCGTTAAAGAATGGTGGGGTGATACGATTCTTCTTTGCGTGTACGTCATGTTTTATAACAAATTTATTACGGAGGGATATCCTTTTCGAGAAATACGTCTTTTATTTGCGGGCGATTTCAACAATGCATCAATTTCGTACCTTATGGATAAAAAGCCGCACGATTTTTCCGTATTTAACTACTCATCCAATACAGAAAAAGACGACGACGACGACGACAACAATAATAATCATGCCGGTGCAAACGATTTCAAACACCATCTGTATCAATCACACGCGGTCGTAGTTGGGTATGGGAAATATTACATTATACCTAAAATAATGTGTTATGAAAATGACGCGAGTTCCGGGTCGTGTCAAATGTGGTACAATACGGTGATTGAATGCCAGACGGCCGAAGAAATATTACAGACGTGCGCGCTGATAGATATCATGTGTAAAGACTATAGCATTATTTTAAACATGTCGCTAGATCCATATATTATCGAAAGACTTGTCTCTTCGGTAGAACGATATAACAAAAATGCTTTTAACGTTGAGTTGAAATTAATGAAAGATAACAAAAAACAAAAGAAAAGTGTAAATTAACTTTGTTTATTGCACGCGCATAAATCTTCGTGCGGTTTGTCAGAAATAGACAAAAAATATGTGTAAAAGTTACCCGCGTCTTTCTTGTAATACTCAAAAATATCAGTTTGAAGCCGGTACATTATGTTCATCGGATCTTCCAAAAGCGTTACGAGCCCAAATAGAAATTCGTTTTTGTGTAGCCCGTCGTCTTTGTCAAAGATCTCTAGATTATGGACGACGGACATATAAAACAAAAAAATACATCCCGTTACGTTTGTAAACACATTAAAACGATTGAGGTTTTGTGCGTTGATTCGAACGCATATGTCGTATTTGTCATTATGGGAAAACAGCACGTCACGATCGGACTCGTATGAATTATTGAAGCAAGTCTGACAGCGTTTCATCGATTGAATAATTGTATCGTTTCCAAATAAAAATAAGTTGTCGTAGTTGTGTAAGAAACGCGTTAGTTTTACCAGACCATCCTCCTCTCTAACCGTCGTGCTGATGGAAGGTTTTTCTAAACCATACTCGCTTACAAGACACACGCTGTTGGAATTATTTTGAAATTTGTGTAAATAATCATATGTCGAGCAGATTTTAAAAATATCATAGACAATCGTCGAATGTTTGGCGACCGCGGCGGTATCAGTTTTAGTAACAAGGTCACCGCCACCACCATCATTGTTTGATGCACCGACCGGTGATGAGTCATCGTTGTCTTCGTCCGTCACGTCGCTGTCATTATCATTATCGTCATCGTTGTATTGGTCATTATCTCCATCATCATTATTATTACTAGTATTATTATATTCCTTTTTTTCATTCTCTCGCTCATTTATATCATCAACAAGTTCATTAATGAAACTAGGGTCAATCTCCATTTGTGGGCTGTGCGAATTGTACACGCGAACGCAATATTATTAAATGGTAGATAAGCCATTATTATTTATTTGATGTGCGTATACCAATAAAAAAAACACAGAACCATCATTTATAACGTTCGTTGGGTCATCTTTTATTCACAGTCACTTCTCTCTCCCTTTTAGTACTTTAGTTACCCCTCTCTTATTCGCGATGTCAACGTAGGAGGGCGTGAAAGTGTGTGTGGGTGTCACCTTCATTTTTCCTCGAACTGCAGTGACATTCGTTGCGAGCGCAGATTGGTAGGAAGCCTAGTGAGTATCGGACACAATGGATATGGTTCGTCGTTTTTTGCTGCCAATATTGGACGATATCTTGAATCTCTTAAGAAATAATGTTACATTCAATCCCGTAAAGCACTACGCTAGTGCAAACGCATTTCTACAGCAATATGGGTATTGTACAGATTTACTACAAACTTTTATCACCATACAAACCGCGTACCATTGCGTTATGACAACTATAGTGCTGCCATATTTTGACAAACAGTACGACGATCTGTGGCATAATGGTCAAGTGGCGAGAGACGCGTACATTTCATTAAAACAGTGTATAGTAACGTGTCACGTTGCTCTTCGTCACAATTGGCTTAGTGCGCTCCGGGGATCGGGGGATAGTGACACCATATAAGGCAGTCACACAACCGTTTTTGCGCTTCATTTCATCCACCGCCAGAGACGGAAAGGGATTGTTTTTTGGTTTTCCGGAATCATGGACCAAGAAATGTTAAAAGCGAGTACGGCGTCTTACGTCGTTTTCACGAACCCCGTTTTGTTTAGGGGAGAAAACAGCACCGTTTATTTGGGTAGAAACAAAAAAACAACGAGGCGCGTGGCGTGCAAATTTTCAACCAACTGCAGCCAATTAAAGAGAGAAGCGGATTTGTTACGCAAGCTCAACCACCCCACTCTTGTTTGCATGGAGGCTATCGAAACAAGGGAGAGCCCAATGGAAATCGAGAATATATTATTTTTCGAACTGTGCGTAGACGGAAGTTTACACAATAAGTTACACGATTTGCCAAACAATTCCCACGGGCTTAATGAAGATGAATTTTTGAATCTCTTGAGTGATGTTACAAGTGCCGTAGAGTATTTGTTTAGCAGAAATATTAAACACGGAGACATTAAACCAGAAAATATATGGTGCTCTCGCAATTCTCGCGGAAAGACAATATATAAACTAGCCAATTTTGATAATGCCGAAGATTTGGCAAACAAAAAGATATGTGATATTTACAAACACGAGCAGTGGTCCGGCAAAAGTAATCGCGGTCAAAAATCCTGCATCTGGTCTATCGGTATTACGCTGTACCACGCCGCAACGGGTTTGCTTCCATTTAGACCCGCTACCGTGATCAACCAAATGGTTGATACAAATGTTGGAATCATAAGTGGAGTTCTACCCCCTAATGGTACCAATATTCAATGGAGTTCAAAACTTCCAACTACGTGTCAATTGTCGCAAGGTCTTCAAAAGTTATTAACGCCACTTCTGGCAAGAATGCTACAACTTGAATATTTGTCTACGAGTTTATCACTCGTTGAGTTTTTCAACATTTCCAAAGACACACACCAAAGGATACCACTCGATGTCTTTTGCGTAAGAGATTCATCTTTAATCAAAATGTATCTTCGTGCGGACCAAACTGTCATTGATCTCCGGGCAGAACTAGTTTCGCGAACGGGTATTTTGGTGCAAAAACAAATGTTTCTAGTTAATGGATGCTCGACCCAACCCAACGATGAAACAACCGTTCAAACTATGCGTAAATCGACGATACAAAAGCCTATTATCTTATACACTTTAGAACAGATACCACCATCGGTTGAAATCCATCCCCCCATTTTTACAAAAATGCCAGTTGAAATCCATCCCCCCCATTTTACAAAAATGCCAGCACGTTATATCGACTGTTCGCTCGAGGTCGATTGCGAATTAGCGCGAGAATTCACCGTGGTGTGCCACGAGTTATTGCGCCGTCAATCAACGATGCATCGGATGGGAGAGTACATCAACCACTTTGTTCGTGAATTTCAGTTTGCCTTGTCCAAAAGTATGCTTACTTTAGAGACTTGCAAATGCAAAATTAAGGGTGTGCTCGATCTTTGCAAAAATAAATTAGATTCTATGACTCAAATTTTATATACAGTTACCAACGAGTGCAATCGTTTGCGCGACGAGCTGACACACTTGTCCGAACGACACGCATGCCTCGAGATGCAGGCCATAGAAGTAAGGAGTCTTCTCGACAATCTAACCACCGACGGGGAGTTGTGGGAACATGGTGTGAATACTTGTACCGAAAAAGCGTGTGAGATGGAATTACTTTATTTAACCAGTTTAATTACTAACATTTACACAAGATTCAACGTTGAGGCAAAAGAAAAGGAACTCAATTACAACAAGAAACAAATACATAAAAGGGAAAAAATTAACTTGAATATCAAATCAGTGGCCATCTTAGAGAGTGTGAAGGCCTGTGAGATTACGTGGAGAAAACATCACCGAGCGTTTATAGAATGGTACAACAAAACAAACAGCACCGATGCAGTAGCATTACGTAAAAAGAGCACTCTCGAGAAGTTGTTGACTGACTGCAATACTATAGAAACTGATATTAATGCCTGTTCAATTCGAGTGCAAGAACAGTATGGTGTGACGCCGTGTTGTAACAACGTGAGAACCAGCATTGATGTTCAAACGGAAATGCATGGTTTGTGCGCCATTTGCATGGATGCTTGTAGAGACACGGTTATGTTGCCATGTGGCCATGTATGTACGTGCAATGATTGTGCAACAACTATTTCTGGTCAGACTCGTGAGGCAAAGTGTCCAATATGTAAAACTTCTATAAAGAAAATTAAAAAGATTTATTTCTAAGCAGGTTTCTCCGTTCATTATGTATTTTATTTGCACAACATTAAATATATAGATTTCGTATAAACCAAATAAAACATTGCCCAGATGTACTTTGTTTTACTTTTTTGGGGTGGGTCTTATCACAAAAAATTCAGGTCATGTCCTCGACCGCGGACATTGAGCTTGATTTTTTGTTCTTTCTTCTTTCAGTCAACTGATTAATAATGAACTGAGTTGAGATGGTGGCACAGAGCCAACTAATTATTCAACCTATGGAGTTTCGAGATACCCCCTATGTTTTGTTCTTTTTTTTTTTTTTTTTTTTACTTCACTTCAAACAGTGATAGTATATTTGTATGTAATAGTAAAAGAAGGGACATACTACTAATATTGAAACGGGTCACTTCCAAAAATAGATTGATAAATATCAACCGGGCTTGATTATTAGCTGGCCAACTGGCCAACACAACTTTGCCCCAACTTAGTTTAATTATATAAACAGAGTAATAAAACGCAACCAAGCCTAGATAAATCGGCACAACCTCGTCCAAGACATTTCCTATGGTAATGGACAAGTGTCTTTAAACCACACCATGCAAAGCACTCACACATACCACGCCTTAACCAAACATCTGTTCACAATAGCAAAGCCGTACGCAATAGCTTGTATATATATATATATATATTTTTGATAAATGTATTTATTGATGAAACACTACGACAAATGTATGTGTATTTTTACTATTATTTATTCAGTAAATAAGGTATATGTAGTAACGGAGTAAACAAATGCACACCTCGAATACATATACGTAAAATACACCTCTGGTCACTTTGTCATTGGTGACAATAAGAACAGGAGTGGGGAAAAACAGCATTTAATGTAAATTTGCCCTTGTATCGAATAAACGATTGGGAACCAAGTGGGTTGTGTACAAAGTATAACGGGGATTTGATAAACTTGTAGGGAACAGGTTAGTCATGTACATATTTTTAACAAACACAACTCCATTGATATTGTATACTACCATACTCTTTTTTTGGGGTGTAGTAATTATGCATACATTAACATATGTTAGCTAGACAAAATAAACAAACTACCCTAATCATGTAAATTACTACATGTTGTATTATTAGAAACTACCTATGTTTATTAAGTAAACCAGCTACCCCTAAACCCAGCAATATGTACATAGACCCTTCAGGAACAATTTGTACCTAACTGCGACGGTATGTGCATTAGGTTACGTTCGATAAACAGGAAGTAAACCATATCAGCAACGATATGTACATAGATCATACAACAACGATGTGTACATTAATATATGTTAGACAAACAATAAGTAAACCTTACCTACAACGATATGTACATAGACCCTACTGCAACAACGTTAGACAAACAATAAGTAAACCAACTACCCTAACTGAGTATATGTACATAGATCCTACGGCAACGGCGTTAGACAAACAGTAAGTAAACCAACTACCCTAACTGAGTATACGTTCGATAAACAAGAAGTAAAAGTAAACCAAATAAACAAACTACCCGACTTTTTTTTTGGTGTGGCAACAATTTTTACATCAATAATCTTGAATTGTTATCGTGAATGGCTAGAGCAAAACATATCAATTGTTAGAACAAAGTGTTATAAATGGTATATACAACAAATTTACACCATTGAGTTTACTTACGAGTCATACACTAAATAAACAAAATAAACCAACTACGCTATTCCTTCTTTGTTTGTGCATGGCCGATATTTAATGCCATGAGTTGTTCTGATCCTTTCACACAACCCCAATTCAATGTTGGGTGATTGCCAGGTCAGACTTGTTATTGCCCGTCACTTTTGGTGCACCAAACCAACGCACCAACTTTGGTTTCCGTACCAAGGGCTCCATGAAACTGTCGTTCATGCTAACCATCCCCATTTTAATGTGCCTATTCACAAACGTCTTGCCGCGAATGCTAAACACTCTCTCCGGAACCCAGTTGGTGATGTTTTTGGGCGTTGGGTGAATAAACAATAGGGTGTGGTTCGTGACGCATCGCAAATCAGCCTTGTTCAGCTTGCGTAAGGCATGTTTATAGGCATTTCTTGCCCGAGACCCAAACACTATGGTACGAACCCTTGGGTTGTTTCTGTAGAGATCTACTAGGATTTCATCCGTGAGCTTGGTCATCTTCCTGCGAAACTGCTCTTCGGTGTAAGACGGAACGTCAGTCAACAGTGCCATTGCTGCATTAATAAGCAGCACGCCTTCCTTGGCCATATTGTCGAGTTGATTGGATGGATAATTCACAAAGAGTTCTCTACGCAATGTTTTGAGAGACCGCCGTGTTGTTTTGGGGGAACAACTAAAACAGAGTCCGTCGGCAAATCTGGAATCTCGGTACGGTGCCGCGCCAATGATAACCAGGTCAACGTCCTTCCATCGAATCGTTGGGCTGATTGTGAACAGCACGGTGAGACATCTCAACCACAGCCCAATCGTAGTATCGAGATGTTCCTTACATGCTACAATGAGTCCCGGAGATGTGCGCGGTTTGTTAAATTCGTGGTAAATTTTTTCCGCCATCACACGAACCGTGTCGTAAGTTGTTCTAACCAGACCGGTATTGGCTGCAATGCCTTTGCTGGACACACCGTCGTTGCTGGCCACCATAGCCACCTCGTTGTTGGAGCAGCTTGGGAAGGATGCGTAGCTTTCGTTGTCGTTAGCTTCAATCACCTCTTCCTTAATGGTTGCAGCGCTGGACGCACCATCGTTGCTGGCCTCCATAGCCGCCCCGTTGTTGGAGCAGATTTGGAAAGATGCGTAACCATCGTCGCCGCTGGCCTCAATCACCTCTTCCTCAACAGTTGCAGCGCTAGACGCACCATCGTTGCTGGCCTCCATAGCCGCCCCGTTGTTTGCATCACCGCTGGCCTCAATCACCTCTTCCTCAACGGTTGCAGCGCTAGACGCACCATCGTTGCTGGCCTCCATAGCCGCCCCGTTGTTTGTATCGCCGCTGGCCTCAATCACCTCTTCCTCAATGGTTGCAGCGCTGGACGCACCATCGTTGCTGGCCACCATAGCCTCTCCATTGTTTGCATCGCCGGGAGCAGACGCATCGTCATTACCATTCGTGCAATCAATCACCTCTCCGCTATTGGTGGCAACGCTTTCCACGGTAGCATCGCTGTCCATAATCATGTTGCTGGTGTTCTACAAAATATTGAGTAGTGACTGCCTTCTTCACTGGCTGGCTGGCGAATGAGTGTCACACACTCTTCGCATCCCCATATATATAGACATTCGCCCGCTGTCTAATGACGTCATTGTACGAGTCGGTAGTTTGCTTAAAAAACGATACAGACGCACACGGGCGCGTGCGCACATCGATTTCCTTATACCAAGCTTACCGCTATTATCGGATGTAAAGCAACTCTTAAAACACATCAGCAACTGGACAACTGGGTTTATTGTGGTTATGTTAGCTAATTTTTTATACTTTTTCTTCGCGTCCAAACAACAGAACCTACCTCCCTGAAATTTGTTGCGCCTCATAGAACTTATGTGTTTTTTTAGAACATTTTTGGTTTTGATGCGGGACAAAAAACGTGATTTATCGTCTTCGTCGAAGCAGGAACACTCTACAAAACACGAAAGGGCAAATCTATTGACAATGGCCCTATGACATAGGTTCCATCGGAGGGTTGGTTGATAAAATATGATACAGTGACCAAATTCAACCGCGTGAACGTGGCATAACAAGTCATATCGTGTATTTTTATGATTTGAGGGATCGAGCTCCGTGAGGATAACCCATGGATGATATTGATTTATCAGCGTGCTAAGAGTTGCTTCTCTAGCATTTAAAACGACGTAAGGTTCGTGTATGGGAATTTTTTTTTGTATTTTTTGTACACACTCTTTGTTCGCCGTTATCGGTGTTACTACTAATCCCTTGCCACAACTAGAGAAAATCTTATTCGACGAGTACCCATCTCCACCAAACTTTTTAATTTCTTCTTGATAGCCAAAGGGTTCAGCTTTCACCGCTTCTTCGATGAAATTTAATAGTTTTACTCCAGCATGTGAATCGCTTAAGTAAGCGTGTGTTGTAACTCGTAAGTATACAGTTATTTCTTTGATGTTATCCGAAATAGTATTTCCTATTACACCGGCCATTCTACCTGCCCTATTTAAACCATATTCGCACAATAATGCCAGGTCCGCGTTGGGGTAATAAATGTCATAATTTTTACAGCTAAATAAAATCAATATCCAACAGAAGTTTTCGCTCCAGTCGTTCCACCGCTCCGTCCAATTCTTGCTAATATCAACGGTGGTGGAAAGGTCTTCTACCCGATACATCGAATGGTTTTTAATCAACGATTCCAAAATCTGTAAATCCTTTGGATCATAGTCCAACAAAGTTACGACTAGACCGCAGCGAGTAGTTTCGAGTGCCATTTTGTTTGTTGTTCTTCATACTCGGGTTACCCGTTATATCAGGTCTGTTGGTTTAGATCGTGACAGTGTTGATGTTTTGGGGGTTGGTGGTGGTGGTGGTGGTGGTACGCATCACCGATAGACTGACTGATCCTTACTAATAATAATTGATTTCAAAGCGTCTGAATAAGTGACATGTGTCCCTTTTATTTGAAATTAAGGCACAAATGTAGCACAAACAATACTAAATTAAAGTCATGGACTGGTTGCCTAACTCGGTGTATTACTCTATTAGGTGGTTAGACACGTGCATTGCAATACAAATTTAAAAAACAATACAAACAATTGGTTTTATCGTGTCTGCTTGCTTGGTTTATCACATTATTATTTCGTTGTTTTTTGGTTTGTTATTTATTCATCCGTCATGGACAGGGTATCAAAACTCCATTGACAGAAATCAAGGACTATCTTTGGCAACAGACCCCTCAGCTCGAGAAGTCCCCGCAGAGTATTTTTGATGCTAGGATCTTTGGACTTAATTTCCGTCCAGTCTGCCAAAGTCAACTCGACGATGCGCGGATCTTGATTATTGTGTGGAAACAATTCAAAACTCTCTAAGAAATCTGCTCGCACGGCGGGCATCGTGGCTAAAACTTCCGAATACAAAATTAGAAAGAAAAACCTGTACTGCGCATATCCAATGGCGTGGCGATTCTCGTGAAATCGATTCAGGTCATTTACGACGGTGTTCGACTCGTCCATTTCCGTCGAACGATCGTAATTAAACATAAAATAACGATGCGAAGAATGATTTTTCATGATATACCTACAAATTAATATAAGATAAATGGCTTCGCTCAAGTCGTCTTCGGGAATATTTCTTAACAACTTATGAAAATAGGCAAAGCAGTTTCCAATCGCTTCCACCAAAAAACAATCGGTGAACAACGACGAGTCGAAGCAGAAAAGCTTGTACAATAGATGTAGGTCGCGTGGCCTTTTGCGCGTTAAGCACTTCAAAAACAAAAACATGAGCTCCCTTCGCGAACCGTTTTGAAACATCGTAACCGCGCGACATAACTGTTGCCTCAATAGGGAGTTGTGCATTAGGTGTTTATTTTCGCCAATGGCGGAATAAACCGCGCGGCACATTTGAGAAATTAGCGCCAAAGAAGGTAATGGCTCCTGGTTCAAGACGTCCCTTATAAAAGACCTAATCATCGTTGTTTTTACATCATCCTTCATCGAGGTGAGTGTACACACAACCCGCAACGCCCTTGCAGCCACACGAAAAGATTCAGCGCTTAGCGTAAAATCGTGTTTCTTACAAATTAACCAAAGCATATTTTCGAGCATTTGGTTGTTGATGTAGTATCTAGCTTCGCTCGAACACAAGTGTTTTTGCACACGAAATAGCTCATCGTGCACTTCATGCGGCTGTAAAAAATGGTCAAAAAAATACAATCCATCGTAAACACCGCTCTGTTTTTCGTGGATCTTTTGGGGGGTAAAAAATAATTTACGAAGATAATCCTTGTCTCCCTCCCAAAGAACTTGGACGAGATCGCAGTGGGATTCTGGAAATACACCAACAAATTCAAGTTTGTTGGTGGGGTTCCACACTTTTCCTCTGAATACGTTCTCGACGAGACTTCTTTCTTCATCCATGATATTTCGACCACAAATATCTAAATGAACAAGTTCGGGTAGTTCGCTCACAAGATTCTCAACGGAAATTACGGTAAAATCTGTATATTTATACGTGTCCGTACCTATATTGAGATATTGTAATTTTATAAAAGACTCACCCAAGAGCGAAATAACATCATCGTCAATCAAGGTATTGTACAGATTTAAATGCATCAACAATTCTTTATTTTCTATAGCGTTTAGAATCCCATAAGTGTCATCCATATCCATTAGATGGTTGTGTGATATATCGAGACCCGTTAATTCGGGGGCGTTACCAACAATTTTGCGCAACAATTTGACATCGTTACTTTTAATTGAATACGAAACATTTAGGTACTTTAATCGTGGAAAACGGCACGAAAAATGTAGTCGACGACCGTCCTTGTTTTTAAACATACCCGCAGAACCCGAAAGATCTAAACGAACTAAATTATTTGCGGTAAGTTGCAAAGTACGACGCAATGAGACGAGCGTTAATTTAGCACAAAATTTCATGCGCACATCTTCAAACCTACAGAACACTTTTTTCGTCCCGCGTTTCTCATCGAAAGAAATAAATTCTTCCAAATCGGCGTCATCGATAGACGAAAACGATATATCTAAAACGGGAGCACGGAGTAATCTTGGATTCGGATGTTTCCAGAACCGTTTAAACATCTCTCCATCTAGTTTATCGCGCAAACCTAATTCCGGTAATAAAACATTTATGTCCTCCGACGATGCGATGCAATCGATATCCCCAGGTTTAAAAGTATTAGCTAAATTTGTAGAGCACAGGAATGAAGCCTTTGGGGATCCATTGCAGCTGTATACATCTTTATGCGCGGGCACCTTATCATTTGTATTGTACATTTTTTTTAATGACTCACTGACACGCAAAACAAAATATAATTCAAACACGAATTTATTTATATACACTTTTATTACTATTCAATAAAGAATGGTATAAGAAACAAATTGTCGTAGGTTAGGGTATGAATCATTTTTTTTTGGGGGGGGGTCTTGAGATCCGTCTGCCCTCTAGTAACATTCCGCTGTCTATTAGCACCAAGGGTGACGTGAATCACTTGACATAATTGAGAGAGAAGCGTCGACGTGTTTGGATAAATCTGGTACCAACAATATGACGGTCATACTCGTTGTTTTCAATCCGAATGGTACAAAAGAGAACGCATCACCGATAGACTGACCGATCCTTACTGGTAATTGTTGTTATTATGTATGATAGTTTGAATTCAAAGCGTCTGAAAAGTGACATGTGTCCCTTTTATTTGAAATTAAGGCACAAATGTAGCACAAACAATACTAAATTAAAGTCATGGACTGGTTGCCTAACTCGGTGTATTACTCTATTAGGTGGTTAGACACGTAAACAAAACAATACAAACAATTGGTTTTATCGTGTCTGCTTGCTTGGTTTATCACATTATTATTTCGTTGTTTTTTGGTTTGTTATTTATTCATCCGTCATGGACAGGGTATCAAAACTCCATTGACAGAAATCAAGGACTATCTTTGGCAACAGACCCCTCAGCTCGAGAAGTCCCCGCAGAGTATTTTTGATGCTAGGATCTTTGGACTTAATTTCCGTCCAGTCTGCCAAAGTCAACTCGACGATGCGCGGATCTTGATTATTGTGTGGAAACAATTCAAAACTCTCTAAGAAATCTGCTCGCACGGCGGGCATCGTGGCTAAAACTTCCGCATACAAAATTAGAAAGAAAAACCTGTACTGCGCATATCCAATGGCGTGGCGATTCTCGTGAAATCGATTCAGGTCATTTACGACGGTGTTCGACTCGTCCATTTCCGTCGAACGATCGTAATTAAACATAAAATAACGATGCGAAGAATGATTTTTCATGATATACCTACAAATTAATATAAGATAAATGGCTTCGCTCAAGTCGTCTTCGGGAATATTTCTTAACAACTTATGAAAATAGGCAAAGCAGTTTCCAATCGCTTCCACCAAAAAACAATCGGTGAACAACGACGAGTCGAAGCAGAAAAGCTTGTACAATAGATGTAGGTCGCGTGGCCTTTTGCGCGTTAAGCACTTCAAAAACAAAAACATGAGCTCCCTTCGCGAACCGTTTTGAAACATCGTAACCGCGCGACATAACTGTTGCCTCAATAGGGAGTTGTGCATTAGGTGTTTATTTTCGCCAATGGCGGAATAAACCGCGCGGCACATTTGAGAAATTAGCGCCAAAGAAGGTAATGGCTCCTGGTTCAAGACGTCCCTTATAAAAGACCTAATCATCGTTGTTTTTACATCATCCTTCATCGAGGTGAGTGTACACACAACCCGCAACGCCCTTGCAGCCACACGAAAAGATTCAGCGCTTAGCGTAAAATCGTGTTTCTTACAAATTAACCAAAGCATATTTTCGAGCATTTGGTTGTTGATGTAGTATCTAGCTTCGCTCGAACACAAGTGTTTTTGCACACGAAATAGCTCATCGTGCACTTCATGCGGCTGTAAAAAATGGTCAAAAAAATACAATCCATCGTAAACACCGCTCTGTTTTTCGTGGATCTTTTGGGGGGTAAAAAATAATTTACGAAGATAATCCTTGTCTCCCTCCCAAAGAACTTGGACGAGATCGCAGTGGGATTCTGGAAATACACCAACAAATTCAAGTTTGTTGGTGGGGTTCCACACTTTTCCTCTGAATACGTTCTCGACGAGACTTCTTTCTTCATCCATGATATTTCGACCACAAATATCTAAATGAACAAGTTCGGGTAGTTCGCTCACAAGATTCTCAACGGAAATTACGGTAAAATCTGTATATTTATACGTGTCCGTACCTATATTGAGATATTGTAATTTTATAAAAGACTCACCCAAGAGCGAAATAACATCATCGTCAATCAAGGTATTGTACAGATTTAAATGCATCAACAATTCTTTATTTTCTATAGCGTTTAGAATCCCATAAGTGTCATCCATATCCATTAGATGGTTGTGTGATATATCGAGACCCGTTAATTCGGGGGCGTTACCAACAATTTTGCGCAACAATTTGACATCGTTACTTTTAATTGAATACGAAACATTTAGGTACTTTAATCGTGGAAAACGGCACGAAAAATGTAGTCGACGACCGTCCTTGTTTTTAAACATACCCGCAGAACCCGAAAGATCTAAACGAACTAAATTATTTGCGGTAAGTTGCAAAGTACGACGCAATGAGACGAGCGTTAATTTAGCACAAAATTTCATGCGCACATCTTCAAACCTACAGAACACTTTTTTCGTCCCGCGTTTCTCATCGAAAGAAATAAATTCTTCCAAATCGGCGTCATCGATAGACGAAAACGATATATCTAAAACGGGAGCACGGAGTAATCTTGGATTCGGATGTTTCCAGAACCGTTTAAACATCTCTCCATCTAGTTTATCGCGCAAACCTAATTCCGGTAATAAAACATTTATGTCCTCCGACGATGCGATGCAATCGATATCCCCAGGTTTAAAAGTATTAGCTAAATTTGTAGAGCACAGGAATGAAAGCCTTTGGGGATCCATTGCAGCTGTATACATCTTTATGCGCGGGCACCTTATCATTTGTATTGTACATTTTTTTTAATGACTCACTGACACGCAAAACAAAATATAATTCAAACACGAATTTATTTATATACACTTTTATTACTATTCAATAAAGAATGGTATAAGAAACAAATTGTCGTAGGTTAGGGTATGAATCATTTTTTTTGGGGGGGGGGGTCTTGAGATCCGTCTGCCCTCTAGTAACATTCCGCTGTCTATTAGCACCAAGGGTGACGTGAATCACTTGACATAATTGAGAGAGAAGCGTCGACGTGTTTGGATAAATCTGGTACCAACAATATGACGGTCATACTCGTTGTTTTCAATCCGAATGGTACAAAAGAGAACGCATCACCGATAGACTGACCGATCCTTACTGGTAATTGTTGTTATTATGTATGATAGTTTGAATTCAAAGCGTCTGAAAAGTGACATGTGTCCCTTTTATTTGAAATTAAGGCACAAATGTAGCACAAACAATACTAAATTAAAGTCATGGACTGGTTGCCTAACTCGGTGTATTACTCTATTAGGTGGTTAGACACGTAAACAAAACAATACAAACAATTGGTTTTATCGTGTCTGCTTGCTTGGTTTATCACATTATTATTTCGTTGTTTTTTGGTTTGTTATTTATTCATCCGTCATGGACAGGGTATCAAAACTCCATTGACAGAAATCAAGGACTATCTTTGGCAACAGACCCCTCAGCTCGAGAAGTCCCCGCAGAGTATTTTTGATGCTAGGATCTTTGGACTTAATTTCCGTCCAGTCTGCCAAAGTCAACTCGACGATGCGCGGATCTTGATTATTGTGTGGAAACAATTCAAAACTCTCTAAGAAATCTGCTCGCACGGCGGGCATCGTGGCTAAAACTTCCGCATACAAAATTAGAAAGAAAAACCTGTACTGCGCATATCCAATGGCGTGGCGATTCCCGTGAAATCGATTCAGGTCATTTACGACGGTGTTCGACTCGTCCATTTCCGTCGAACGATCGTAATTAAACATAAAATAACGGTGCGAAGAATGGTTTTTAATGATATACCTACAAATTAATATAAGATAAATGGCTTCGCTCAAGTCGTCTTCGGGAATATTTCTTAACAACTTATGAAAATAGGCAAAGCAGTTTCCAATCGCTTCCACCAAAAAACAATCGGTGAACAACGACGAGTCGAAGCAGAAAAGCTTGTACAATAGATGTAGGTCGCGTGGCCTTTTGCGCGTTAAGCACTTCAAAAACAAAAACATGAGCTCCCTTCGCGAACCGTTTTGAAACATCGTAACCGCGCGACATAACTGTTGCCTCAATAGGTCGTTGTGCATTAGGTGTTTATTTTCGCCAATGGCGGAATAAACCGCGCGGCACATTTGAGAAATTAGCGCCAAAGAAGGTAATGGCTCCTGGTTCAAGACGTCCATTATAAAAGACCTAATCATCGTTGTTTTTACATCATCCTTCATCGAGGTGAGTGTACACACAACCCGCAACGCCCTTGCAGCCACACGAAAAGATTCAGCGCTTAGCGTAAAATCGTGTTTCTTACAAATTAACCAAAGCATATTTTCGAGCATTCGGTTGTTGATGTAGTATCTAGCTTCGCTCGAACACAAGTGTTTTTGCACACGAAATAGCTCATCGTGCACTTCATGCGGCTGTAAAAAATGGTAAAAAAAATACAATCCATCGTAAACAGCGCTCTGTTTTTCGTGGATCTTTTGGGGGGTAAAAAATAATTTACGAAGATAATCCTTGTCTCCCTCCCAAAGAACTTGGACGAGATCGGAGTGGGATTCTGGAAATACACCAACAAATTCAAGTTTGTTGGTGGGGTTCCACACTTTTCCTCTGAATACGTTCTCGACGAGACTTCTTTCTTCATCCATGATATTTCGACCACAAATATCTAAATGAACAAGTTCGGGTAGTTCGCTCACAAGATTCTCAACGGAAATTACGGTAAAATCTGTATATTTATACGTGTCCGTACCTATATTGAGATATTGTAATTTTATAAAAGACTCACCCAAGAGCGAAATAACATCATCGTCAATCAAGGTATTGTACAGATTTAAATGCATCAACAATTCTTTATTTTCTATAGCGTTTAGAATCCCATAAGTGTCATCCATATCCATTAGATGGTTGTGTGATATATCGAGACCCGTTAATTCGGGGGCGTTACCAACAATTTTGCGCAACAATTTGACATCGTTACTTTTAATTGAATACGAAACATTTAGGTACTTTAATCGTGGAAAACGGCACGAAAAATGTAGTCGACGACCGTCCTTGTTTTTAAACATACCCGCAGAACCCGAAAGATCTAAACGAACTAAATTATTTGCGGTAAGTTGCAAAGTACGACGCAATGAGACGAGCGTTAATTTAGCACAAAATTTCATGCGCACATCTTCAAACCTACAGAACACTTTTTTCGTCCCGCGTTTCTCATCGAAAGAAATAAATTCTTCTAAATCGGCGTCATCGATAGACGAAAACGATATATCTAAAACGGGAGCACGGAGTAACGTCGGATTCGGATGTTTCCAGAACCGTTTAAACATCTCTCCATCTAGTTTATCGCGCAAACCTAATTCCGGTAATAAAACATTTATGTCCTCCGACGATGCGATGCAATCGATATCCCCAGGTTTAAAAGTATTAGCTAAATTTGTAGAGCACAGGAATGAAAGCCTTTGGGGATCCATTGCAGCTGTATACATCTTTATGCGCGGGCACCTTATCATTTGTATTGTACATTTTTTTTAATGACTCACTGACACGCAAAAACAAAATATAATTCAAACACGAATTTATTTATATACACTTTTATTACTATACAATAAAGAATGGTATAAGAAACGAATTGTCGTGGGTTAGGGTATGAATCATTTTTGGGGGGGTCTTGAGATCCGTCTGCCCTCTGGTAACATTCCGCTGTCTATTAGCACCAAGGGTGACGTGAATCACTTGACATAATTGAGAGGGGAGCGTCGACGTGTTTGGATAAATCTGGTACCAACAATATGACGGTCATACTCGTTGTTTTCAATCCGAATGGTACAAAAGAGAACGCATCACCAATAGACTGACCGATCCTTACTGGTAATTGTTGTTATTATGTATGATAGTTTGAATTCAAAGCGTCTGAAAAGTGACATGTGTCCCTTTTATTTGAAATTAAGGCACAAATGTAGCACAAACAATACTAAATTAAAGTCATGGACTGGTTGCCTAACTCGGTGTATTACTCTATTAGGTGGTTAGACACGTAAACAAAACAATACAAACAATTGGTTTTATCGTGTCTGCTTGCTTGGTTTATCACATTATTATTTCGTTGTTTTTTGGTTTGTTATTTATTCATCCGTCATGGACAGGGTATCAAAACTCCATTGACAGAAATCAAGGACTATCTTTGGCAACAGACCCCTCAGCTCGAGAAGTCCCCGCAGAGTATTTTTGATGCTAGGATCTTTGGACTTAATTTCCGTCCAGTCTGCCAAAGTCAACTCGACGATGCGCGGATCTTGATTATTGTGTGGAAACAATTCAAAACTCTCTAAGAAATCTGCTCGCACGGCGGGCATCGTGGCTAAAACTTCCGCATACAAAATTAGAAAGAAAAACCTGTACTGCGCATATCCAAGGGCGTTGCGATTCCCGTGAAACCGATTCAGGGCATTTACGACGGTGTTCGACTCGTCCATTTCCGTCGAACGATCGTAATTAAACATAAAATAACGGTGCGAAGAATGGTTTTTAATGATATACCTACAAATTAATATAAGATAAATGGCTTCGCTCAAATCATCTTCGGGAATTTTTTTCGACAGCTTATAAAAATAGGCGTAACAGTTTCCATTCGCTTCCACCAAAAAACAATCGGTGAACAACGATGAATCGAAGCAGAAAAGCTTGTACAATAGATGTAGGTCGCGTGGCCTATTGCGCGTTAAGCACTTCAAAAACAAAAACATGAGCTCCCTTCGCGGAACGTTTTGAAACATCGCAACCGCGCGACACAAATGTTGCCTCAATAGGTCGTTGTGCATTAGGTATTTCTTTTCACAAAGAGCGGAATAAACCGCGAGGGACATTTCAGAAATTAGCGCCGAAGAAGGTAATGGCTCCTGGTTCAATACGGCTGTTATAAAACACTTAATCATCATTGATTTTACATCATCCTTCATCGAGGTGAGTGTACACGCAACCTGCAACGCCCTTGCAGCCACGCGAAAAGATTCGACGCTTAGCGTAAAATCGTGTTTCTTAAAAATTAACCGAAGCATATTTTCGAGCATTCGGTTGTTGATGTAGTATCTAGCTTCGCTCGAACACAAGTGTTTTTGCACACGAAATAGCTCGCCGTGCACTTCATGCGGCTGTAAAAAATGGTCAAAAAAATACAATCCATCGTAAACACCGCTCTGTTTTTCGTGGATCTTTTGGGGGGTAAAAAATAATTCACGAACATAATCCTTGTCTCCCTCCCAAAGAATTTGGACGAGATTGCAGTGGGATTCTGGATATACACCAACAAATTCAAGTTTGTTGGTAGGGTTCCACACTTTTCCTCTGAATACGTTCTCGACGAGACTTCTTTCTTCATCCATGACATTTCGACCACAAATATCTAAATGAACAAGTTCGGGTAGTTCGCTCACAAGATTCTCAACGGGAATTAAGGTTATATCCGAATTCTTATACGTAACCGTACCTATATTGAGATATTGTAATTTTTTAAAAGACTCCCGTAAGAGCGAAATAACGTCATTAAGGATCGGGGTATTGTAAAGATTTAGATGCTTCAACAATTCTTTATTTTCTATAGCGTTTAAAATCGCGTATGTGTCACGCCTATCCATTTGATGGTTGTGCGATATATCAAGACCCGTTAATACGGGAGCGTTGCCAACAATTTTGCGCAACATGTTGACCTTGGTTTTTTTAATCGAATACGAAACATTTAGGTACTTTAACCGTGGAAAACGGCACGAAAAATTTAGTCGACGACCGTCCTTGTTTTTAAACATCCCCGGAGAACCCGAAAGGTCTAAACGAACTAACATATTTGAGGTAAGTTGCAAGGTACGACACAACGAGACGAGCGTTAATTGAGCACAAAATTTCATGCGCACATCTTCAAACCTACGGAACACTCTCCCGCGTTTTTCATCAAAAGAAATAAATTCGTCCAAATCGGTGTCATCGATAGACGAAAACGATATATCTAAAACGGGAGCACGGAGTAACGTCGAATTCGGACGATTCCAGAACCGTTTAAACATTTCTCCATCTAGTTTATCGTGCAAACCTAAATGTGGTAATAAAACATTTATGTCCTCCGACGATGCGATGCAATCAATATACTCGGGTTTAAAATCATGATTAGCTAAATTTGTAGCACACAGAAATGAAAGCCTCTGGGGATCCTGTGCAGCCGTAGACATCTTTATGCTAACCTTATCATTCGTATTGTTTTTTTTTTAATGTCTCACTGACTCGCAAAATAACCAAACATTTAATCAACCACAAATTTATTTATAATTACTTTTTAATTATAATTCAATTCAATAAAGGACAGACAACGAATAAATTATACGAGCTTCTTTTGTAAGGGTGTTGCTAAGGGCAATGGTGTGAATCGTTTTCGCGGGGGGGGTCTTGAGATCCGTCCACCCCACCGCTGTCTATTATTACCAAGGGCGACGCGAATCACTTGACATAATTGAGAGAGAAACGTCGACGATGGGTTGAAACTGGCGGCATTGATCATATCGTGGCCTTTTTTGGGGGCGAGGCCCTTCATACTCCTTGTATGTTTTTGCATTACTTTCCCCCACGTCAAACATCAAATTTGCAGCGTGCAAATGTTGCATGGTCTTATAGTAACTGGTTTCTAAATTCAAAGCGGGATACATCGGTATATCGGGTTGATAACGGTCCAACGATTTTCTGTATAAAAGGGAATCCACCGTCCCCCACCGATCAATATTGAACATTAAAGATTTGGCCGCTCGAGACATGTTTATATCTTTAGCATTAAGCATTTGCGTAAACAGTTTCTCTTGACTCGATGTAAAATCGGCGACATTTGGTAATACATGACATAAATAACTTTCTGCATCAAGCGATAACTGCTGATCACCCACATACATCTGTAACCATCCCGGGTCGTAAAACATCGTAAATACGTTATAACCGGCCAAAACTTCTGCCAAACTATACGTTATCATTCTTTGACTTACTTTTGTCACGCTGTTTTCAATATGTCTCCCGTGCAGCATTCTAGCCTTAAAATTCGCTTCGGCCGAATCAATTTGAATAAATTTTAACGTTCTATCGCTCGACACTATCCTTTGTTTTATCAGGTATTGCATGAAGCAAGCATAACCATCAATCAAGCCACCCGCGTTTATTTCGAAGGCCGTTGATGGCCAGTAAGAAATATCGGGCGAATACGGGTGCAATCTGGGCCAAGCATTGAAAATAAGGACATCTAACTCGCGTAGTGGCACATTTGCGTATGTATTTGGATCGCAAATATCAAAAACGATGTTGGTGATACCGGGTCTATAATCACCCATTTTCTTTTTGGTGCATTTTCGAACAGCCCTGATTGTTTCCCTGCTGCTCGAGAAGATGTTTGCGCACTCACCGTAGTCAAGAAGCTCGTCCACCACGGCCCTTCCAAAATCCTTTCGGCCTCCGATTACCATAACATTTTTTCCTAGAAAATCGCACCGTGGGTCCTTAAGGGAAGAGTTCAAAATTATATCTAGCTTCTTATCACACTCATCACATGTGTAGGCGTGATAATACGAACTAACCGACCACGATTTGTTAAAAGAACGGCGACAAGACTCGCAGCGGCGAGATCCATACCAAGCTGAAATATCAACGACACCTGCCTTGAGCTTGTGGCTTATACAAACATTCGATTCTGATAATAAACGATCCCTTCCCCGTATTTCGTCGATTCGACAATCAATTCTTTCTGAATTAAACCATAAAAAACATCGTGCCACGACCTTTACAAATCTATCCAAGGTCGATGTTTTGTTGATGATAAAAACGGGTGGTACTGACTTAAAGCTATCGATAAAAGCGTTCATAAAATATAACTTATTCGTAGCCGGGTGATACGCCACTTTACACAAAGAGGTGTCATAACCATTTAAAATGGTTTCGATGTTATTAAACGCGGCGTTGACTAAATCAATATTCGATCGTCTAGCGAATTTAGAAAATTTGGAACGAAAAAGCAGTGGATTTTTGCAATAGATATCTACGTCCCGTGGGTCTTGAAGCTTTCTGTGTAAATACAAATTTGTACTGTAGTCTGTGCGAGGAGGATTTATAACCTCGATGTAAGCCTTGGAAAACATATAGGTTATGGTTGACCCACTTATGTACCAATCGTGGTAGCTTATGAGTGCGTCGAGGTCTGCACCACAAACATCCCTCAAGTGGTCTTGTAGTTTGATTTTAGTTTTTCCTATAACCAAGGCATACTTTTTGTAAAATTGAGTATCGTCCATCGTGCGCGATGATTGTAATCGGACAGGGGAATTGTTTATATACATCTGAACAACCAGTGACACAGTGCCACGCACCTTGCACAATCCACACAATCAACGCACGGACGACCGCATTGGCGCACGTGCTGTACAATGCGCGTTGTCAATCTGTCAAATGCTTGGGCTGGAGTGGCACCGTGCCAACTAATTATCGGTGATGGAGATGGTGACCCGTATACTGGGCCACTTTGGTTCCTTTGTGTCTATTGTATATAGCAAAGAATACAGCATCTATCTATGGCCAGAATGGACGTGTGGGCGTCTTCCATATTGATAACCCATATCGATTCGCCATCCCTGCATACACCATCGTGTATTTGACTTTGACTTTGACGCGACTTTGACTTTGTGGTTCTCACGTGACGAAGTATCATTGGAAGTGACAGGTTTTGATAATACCTGACCCATTGCTCCATATATTCAGGAATTGGTGTTCCAGAAATTCAGATTTATTTGGAAGTGCCTTCTTACGAACTAACAATTTCACTTATTGTTATATTTGACTGCCTTATATGCCTTTTTTGTTTGTTAGTGCAATTGCCTAATGGTTCAAACAGCATAACTAACCCTTTCCGAAGCGGTCGGTAGTTTATCCGGGCTGGTTGAGGTGGCTCCCTGCTCAGAGCTGGTTATGTCGCGCGCGATCAGATAATGAGCGCGGACTGACAAACGGTCCACCCATTATATACCAAATGTCACGAGCCACGGTTATTAGCGTGCGTGCTGACGGCTGTGACAAATCATGCATTCATCTGCGCAAGGTGCGAGCGAAATCTCTATAAAACCCAAAAGCACCCATAGGTTTGTACGCGCGGTCCCTCTGTACAATGCGGTCCATAGACTCTGCTTAGAGATGATTATCAATCATATTAGGCGCTATATAAATCGAGATTATTATTATTATTATTAAACGTTTTGTTTAACTAGTGTTTCAAGGGGACTTGGTAACAATGTCCAATTGTTAGTTGGCCCGGCACCACTCTGTCTCGCGCATTTTATGTAGTAAAGAGATTGATAAAAAGCAGCGGGGCTTGATTGTTAGCTGTTAGAAGTTTTATTGACCCGTTTACAAAACTTGATCAAGTTTGTATTACTTTGTTTTCTTCTGCCCGTTTTATTACCCTGTTTTACGCCGAACAAATCACCAAATTTTACAAACCTTGATCAGGGTAAAATGGCACTGAGCCAACTAATTATCCAAGCTTGGCTGCTTTTTTTGTAATCAACTGAGTGGAAAGGGGTGCAATTAATTTGTTTTTTGCCCGGGACAAGGTTGTGCAGAGCCAACTAATTATCTAGGCTTGGCTGCGTTTTGTTAATCTGTTTTCCTAATCAATGCCTTGGGAAGGGTTTTGTGTAAAGCCAACTAATTTATTTTCAAGCTTGGTTGTGTTTTCTAATTCAAATACTTTGAACAAGGTGGTGCTGAGCCAGCTGGCCCGGCCATGTTTTACTAATCTGTTTCCTTAATCAAATGTGCGAAACAGAGCCAGCTAATAATCCAAGCTTGGCTGTGTGTTTTTTTTTTTTATCAACTGAGCGGGACAAATGCTGTGCTAAGCCGCTGTAGTTGTTACTAAAAAACAAAAAAAACAAATTTATATCGCACCATCAATTTAGAAACTATATTCCGAGGCGCATCATCGGACACACCAACATACACTACACAAATGACCATACTCAGTACTTCTTGTAAAATCAACAACAATGTACAATGATATTTTTTGTTAGTGTCTCAACAAGTTTAATGATTTGAACAGTACGTGTTTCATAAATACATTGATAAATAACGGCATTACAAACCGTCTGTTTTTTAAAAATAATAATCGAGTTAATGAAGACCGGTCAAGCATTCTTAATTAACCACTCTACGCTTGACTTGCTGATAAGGCATAAACAATACACTCTGCTTCCAACTCCTCCTCCTCCTCCTCCTCCTCTTCCTCCTCCTCCTCTTCCTCCTCAGATCAGTAGTCATCGGTGTCCACCCCACGATTGTTAGACTCACTGTACTTGATTTGTTGATTTTGACCGGTGTAGTGGGCATTGGGTGAAACTTGAGAGATGGTACAGGAACGGGGTGGGTGTCGGGTAGTGAAACGGTTGATAGCCTCATCAATTCGAGGGGATATGTTGATCAACTCTATCCAATTTTCAATCGTCAAGTTAATACCCTTTAGACCCGGTACCATTTCAGTGCCCACCTGTTTCTTGTAGTATTCGCGGATGTAAATTTGTGGAACTCCTTTGAAATCCTTTACCACGGCAAATCGTGTCCCACCAAGGTGGAAGGATCCTAATACTTCCTTGAAATCCCCAACGCCAGTATCAACTTGGCACCCCGCTTCTTCCCAGGGCGTGCCATCGGTAGAAGCCTATGTATAAAAAAACAAAAACAAAAACAAACAAGATTGTTAACTATCTATCAGTTGTAGGGCTATTTTGTTGGCTGCCAATTTGCGTCGGCGATATAGCCTACAATCGCACATTAGGCTGAAAACTGACATCGCAGTTACAGACTTGTTTTAATACAGTTTGGGGGCTGGTACTTATTCCGGATCAAATGGACACTCGTCGGGTTTGGGGTTTTCACATCGGGTGCTGAGTTCGTCATAAGACTTTTCCCGGAGCAAACAAATGAGCACCACGGTCATGTTGTCGAATCCGGGTCCGCCCCTCTGGCAGGCTGGCGCTAAACACCTTGTCATCAAGTCCTCGCATATCTTTTCTGGCTCCATCTTGGACGCTACCCTCGTTCGTACAAAGTCTACCGCTTCCTGATTGGTCAGTACGTCCCAAATGCCATCGCACGCTAATAATATGAATTCTGACTCTTCCGTTATATCTGTCTCCGTTACATCGGGTACAGCCGTAACTATTTGTTTCTCGGGTCCTACGCTGCCGTTCCTCTTCAATTCAAAGTCCCCTAATGCTCTTGATAATGCAAGGGATCCGTTTACTCTGTTGCATTCTACCCATCCCCCAGCCGCTAGTATCCTCTCGGTTTCCACCCTGTTGCCTGGTTTGTGGTCGAAGGAGAGGGGTTTTGCGTGCCCACTTATGCTCATTACCCCTCTTGAATCTCCTGCATTACCACAATACACTTTGTTATTCTTTAAAACAGCTACGATAGCTGTAGCGCCCGCTTTCTCATCATTCATAGATTCATCACTAAGCATCTCCTCATCTAGTCCGAGGAAGGCCTCCCTCAGAGCCTCGTGCATGTCCCCTCGCTTGTACGACACCCGATTGGCTAGCTTCCGGTGGAGATGCTGACCCGCATACTGGGCCACTTTGGCTCCTCCGTGTCCATCGTATACAGCAAAGAAAGCAGCATCTTTGTCATCATCTGTAGCCAGGATGGCCGTGTGGGAATCTTCCATATTGATTCGCCATCCCTGCATACACGATGACGCGACTTTGACTCTGTGGTTCTCGCATGACGAAGTCTCTTTGAAAGTGATAGGTTCTGATAATGTCTGACCCATCGCTTCATATATATATATATATTCAGGAAATGGTGTCCAAGAATTACAGATTTATTTAGAAGTGCCTTCTTACAAACTAACAATGTCATTTAATGTATTATTTGACTGCCTAATGGTTTAAACCGCGTAACTAACCCTTTCAGTCGGTCGTTTCTCCGGGCTGGTTGAGGTGGCTCCCTGCTCAGAGCTGGCCATTTCGCGCGCGATCAGATAATGAGCGTGTGCTGGCAAACTGTCCACCCTTTATACGCGATATGTGACGAGCCGCAGTTATTAGCGCGCGTGCTGACGGTTGTGACAAATTGCGCACGAGACGAGCTATAAAACCCAAAAGCAAACCCGCCAACCGTCACACTCTCCCTCGCGCATCATGTCTCTCAACGTTAACAGAGCCGTTACGGACCCGTTTTATCGATACAAGATGCCACGTCTCCGAACCAAAGTTGAGGGAAGTGGCAACGGCGTCAAGACGGTCATTGTCAATATGGTGGAAATTGGCAAATCCTTGCGCCGGCCACCAACACTCCCAACACAATTTTTGGGTTACAGGCTCGGTGCGCAAACCAAGTGTGATCTCAAGAATGATCGTTTCATCGTGAACGGCTCGCACGATGCCGAAAAGCTACAAGACCTACTGGACGAGTTTATCGAGCAGTATGTGCTGTGCAAAAGATGTGATAATCCAGAGACAACTATCGCCGTCGTGGATGGGGCTATCAGTCAGCAGTGCAATGCATGCGGTGGTTTCCAGTGGTTGGACCCAGATCACAAGCTCAGTAACTTCATTATCAAGAACGACAACCCTGACACCACCAAGACAACGCGCAAGAGGAAAATGGCCCGCCCTAAACGCGTCACTAACGAGGTGGCTGACGGGGGAAGTTCCAGAAAAAATGATGTTGAGGTTGTTTTCGACGACACCATCTAAACTTGACATCAATTCCACTTAGTAACATCCCTACACAAAAAAAAAAAGAAAAGGAGTATTGCAGATTCATCACTATTTGACTAGAGAAAAAAAAATCATGTAGCGTACAATACCGGAATAAAAACTTGATTTGAGTGACATCAACTAACGAATCATCACATTTTTTCCCCCCTACAGAAGAGATATATAACATCGAACCACTTCAATTAGGCACGTGAGGCGACGTCGTATATAGCTGGCATTCCGCGAGGCAGTTATGATATAAAGCTCACGTTTCACCGCTTGACGCTCGCGGCGCATCGCTATTATTACCACCCCCGGTACAGCGCGAGCTATAAAACCCAAAAGCAAACCAGCCAACCGTCACACTCTCCCTCGCGCATCATGTCGCTCAACGTTAACAGAGCCGTTACGGACCCATTCTATCGATGCATGATGCCACGTCTCCGAACCAAAGTCGAGGGAAGTGGCAATGACGTCAAGACGGTCATCGTCAACATGGTGGAAATTGGCAAAATCTTGCGCAGACCACCGATATATCCAACACAATTTTTTGGTTACAGGCTCGGTGCACAAACCCAGTGTGATCTCAAAGTTAATCATTTCATCGTGAACGGCTCGCACGATGCCGAAAAACTACAAGACCTACTGGACGAATTTATCAAGAAGTATGTGCTGTGCCCAAAATGTCACAATCCAGAGACATCGCTGGTCGTCGAGAAGGGTGCTATCAGTCAGTGGTGTGATGTGTGTGGAAGCGTGGTCAAAGTGGATCATTGCGTCATCCGAGACGATGGACCAAATACCAACGCGGTGGATGATGAGAAATTGTCAATTGGCACCGGCGAGGTGCACGTACATGATGACCGGGTGAAGACTAGTCAGCTAGAGAAACTTGCCATTTTCTCTAAGTTTGTTGAGGCTAAGAGAGCGGAGGGCACGCTAGAGGGTTGCTATGACGAGAAGTTACTGACAGAAGCGAAGCGCCTCGGGGTCAAAGATACGGCCACCGAGGTCATGGCAAAGGTGCTGCTACATGACGATATTTTTGATCAACTAGAGATCTATCGCTACAACTTCTCGCAGTTCACCGACGGTAACCAACGTGCGCAAAAGTACTTCCTAATGGGTATTCGAGAGGTGGTTTTCCACCACGCCCAAACTCTGCTCCGTCACGTCTACCCGTTCGTATACCACCTGGGTCTAGTAGAAAAGGAGGTGCTACAGCCATTTCTCGAACCCGCACCCTGTCCATTTGTGAAATTTCTCGATGGGGCTAGTGAAGATGATGTTGATGGGGATAGTGACGTGGAATGGATCTCGCCAATGTCACACCCACCTGAAGAAAACAAAAAACCAAGTAGCTGGGGCGAGTGACACTACAGCATCACATACGTATATAACATCGGTGTAAGTAGTCGTGGCACATACCAGAAGCGCCACTTAACCAAACAACATCAACAATGTCCAACATGGATACCAAAGACTTTGCAGACAAAATATTTACCAAGTTTTATTTAAGTACGGACACAACGCAAGAGTACAAACTACAAAAACTACAAAAAATAAAGGAAAAGTTTGGACATGAAGATTACATTACGTTACTCATCACCAACGCCGATTGGCAGAAACCATCGGACAAACTTAAACAGCGAATAGGAAACAAGGTTCCAAAAGATTATCGAGTGCTTTTCACGAAGAAAGATGTTGATATCCTTTATGTGGACAATAAACCCAAGAAGGGTGATGTATATACAATCAAGTACATGTACATCAAGAAATATTGGAAAAGTATGGTTTTTCTGGGTGAATATGATAACGTGATGCTGTTTGATGGAAAAGGTGGACTACCCGATATGTTTAAAGATTACATCTATCGCGCGTGTCATTATTTAAATCCAATCGTGTATTCTAAGTCCGAAATACTAAAGCTAGATTCCAAGTACAATATGTATGAAAGTTATTGCAAAACTGAAGGTGATCCCGATGTACCCGTGCTAGTGTTAGAGTACATGCATAAACCACGGAAACTTGACATGTATGCCAACCTGTGCAAGGAATATGGTGGCAAATCTGACCGGATGTTTACGCTGCTGCTAAAAGAGTCTACTCCCCAAGATGTAGTAACGCACGTAACGCAAGAATTAGAAGAAGGTGATATAGACGTTGTGTTGGTACCGGATAAAGACTTTGCGTATGTAATTTTGAGTTACATGCAGACACATTACGATCGAAAGTGCGTTTATTCACTACCCCAAGAACCCACGTTGGAGTGGAAATACAAAGGTATACATGAGGAACGCTCGTGGTCTTTTTATATCGAGTTAGGATTCCTAGAGCATTACTACATCGATAAAAACTTGGGACCATTCATTACGGCAGATGTTTAAAGCAGCGAACGCACTGCGCAATAAATAACACCTGGTTAAAAATGCAATTCTGTTTGTTTCTTTGCATCATTTTACGCGTGAAAGTAGCGGGTACTTATTTATTTATACGGAATAACCTGATCAGTAAGGATGCTTTTTTTTTCGTCAGGGTCCTGATGAAACATCATACGATATGAATAATACATTATTAATATGATAGACATACTATTTACTTTTGTAAGAATTTTTTGGAGAAAATTATATTTAAAATAATTTCAATAAGAAAGCTATGAACCTGATCAATTTTCTTGCCATCCATGTAAACATTTAACTGATGTGTTGAACGTGCACATAAAAGCATGACCTTTGTCTTGTTGTGACTTAATGATAAATTCGTACATTTATCATTATGTTTATCTGCATAATAAACAACTACATTATTTGAAAACATATTATATGAACATAATTGCACCGATTGTGGCAAGTCATTTATAAATAAAAGAAACGATATGGTTCAGGTTTAGATAACACACCAAGACTATTTGACTCTTCAATGCACTGCCTTTAATAACATAATATTCAAAAAACAATTAACAACAATTTAAAATTAAAGGGCAATGAAACCCAAGCAAAATGTTGCTTTCATAGTCTTGAAGAGATTAAGAAGTATAATCTCTGAAAGTTAGAGCATAAACGGGTAAGAAACAAGAAAACTACGGCTCTTTGAAGATGTCCATTTATTCCTATGGGGAACTCAAATTGGCAACGCACTCTGATAAGTGTGTGGACAACTCCCCATATGTTTTGTACACAAATGTTTCCATTTTTACATTTTTCTTCATAGTTACATTTTTTCCATTCCCCAAACTCATGATATGTTATGTATAAAAGCATTCTACAAAACATATGTTGAACTCGAACGAAGGGTAAACATACATTTTGAGAAAATTTAACAAAACTGAAATTTTGTGTACAAAATGTATGGGGAGTTGTCCACAACTTTACCAGAGTGCGTTGCCAATTTGAGTCACTTGAGGAAATACATGGCTTTTTTCAAAGAGCCATAGTTTTCTTATTTCTTGACCGATTGTGCTCAAATTTTCAGAGACTATTCATTATATTTAGTGTCTTATAGTGCATACAACAATTTGTCTGGATTTCATTGTCCTTTAATGGAATCAAAACATTACGAGGTATGGGGATGAACTGTGTGTGCGTGTATTTTTTTGTTCTGTTTTATATTATTCGTAGGGTTTTTGCACGTCTTTTGCGACAAATATGTCTGAGCCAATTTACCAATGTATCTGATCTTACTGTCCGACGAATATTTAAACAACCTTTTCAGCTCGTGAATAAGTTCGACGCTATTGACCCCGGTCTTCTTACATGCGTCATCAAACACTCGCTTGTTAAACGTTGACTGCTTGCATTTCTTTATTGTCTTACGAATCTCGGGCCATTTTTTGGCCTTGGTGGCCTTGGTGGCAGCAGCTTTATTGTCAACTTGAATATACTGTTTGGCATGCTCCTCCTCCGTCACTCCGGTCTCCATCGCATCCAGCTTGATAATATTGAAACGATGCCTCAATGCTTCGGCATTCAGCTCGTCGATCAGCCTGGTGCCACCGCCGGCACAACCCTTTCCCATCACATAAAAAAGATGATGGGTGGAAAAGATAATCAACTGCGCATCTTTGGGGGGCTTAAAATCAGCTCCGTAAGTCTTTTTGTTGCCAGCGAACGTTGATGCGTCTCCTCCCGTCAGCTGTTTCAGGTGGGCCATGGTAAAGCTCGTCGACGGTTCGTACTCATCCAAAATGTAAAATTGAGCGTTCTCTCTCAATCCGGTAAAGTTTGTTACGCTGCTCGTGTAGGCAGCATTCAGTTTGTCCCGAATCAATAGAGCGATCGATGATTTGCCATAACCCGGGCCACTGTACACGTAGTAGTGCTTCCGCTTGACCCGACTGATTGTCTGATCCTCGATATATTGCTTACGATTCTCGGCAATCTGCTCCTCTATGATGGTCGATTTACTTGTATTTTAGAGATATCGTTATCTTCAATTCTGGTTATCTGAAGGAATACCTTATGTTTTTCGAGCGTTTCTAACGCCAGTTTATTATGCTTAAACGAACGGAATCCAATGTCCTCGTTGTGCCCTACGTTCTTGGATTCCTGCAATGCTTCTTCAGCCTTCCGTTTGATTTTTTGCTCGTAGTTCTCGGCGTGAGGTAGCTGATTCACCGTTAAATCACCGTCCCGCGCACATTGCAAAGCTCCCTTTTCTTCGATTTGCGTCACCAAGTGGTGGTTGTCGCATTGACGAAGCTTGCTGCGAAGATAGTGTCTCCTCACAAAAGCAACGTCTCGGGGTGTTCTTCCGTAGATGTTCAGTTTATCGATGTTGTATCGATTCGATAGGGCCATAAAGTAGTCGTGTGGATTTTTATCAAATTTGAACAGTTGTACATCCGCAGGTGGTACCCGCAGTATCTTTGCCATCGAAGCGCTGCCTTTGTTTAGCGTCATCTTTTTCTCTAACTTAATGGCGCAGGCGTTGATATCTGGGTGAGTGTAAATTTCATCCATTCTATATTTTTGTTGAATGAAGGGTGATATATTCTCAATATGGTGGCGCTGACTTTCATTGAATCGAATATAGATGTACCGGATGGCACACGGTTGATTCGTGCGAAAGGCTTGTTTAAAAATCGACGAGTCTTGGTGCGTAAGCGAGTTGTCCATGACGAAAATAGCAGTTTATGGCAATGAGTCTGCAAATATATTTCATATGTACCGTGAGTGTGACAGTGTGTGGGTGGTGGAATGACGAGAGTAGTTCTTGCATGCACGGTACATAAACCTGTACGGAAGAAAAAACCTCTCTCTCTCTCTCTCTCTCTCTCTCTCTCTCTCTCTCTCTCTCTTTCTATATATATTGCGCCAGCACACCTCTTATCCTCTGTGACTGAGCCGGGCTCGAACAACACCGACCCACTCGCGCGGAGTGCGCCAATGTCACACCCAGACAAGTAGCTGTAAATTGTGTAAATAGTCGTGACACATACCAGAAGTGCCACTTAATCAACAGCATCCGACTAATTCGACAAGTAAAAAAAACGAGTCGCGAATTACATTCAGTCTTGGTTATTTAGACGAACGGAGGAGGAAAATGGTAGTGGGAAAAGCACCAGCGATCGGGATCGACCTGGGCACGACGTACTCATGTGTCGGGGTGTTCCAGAACGGGAAAGTGGAGATCATCGCCAACGACCAGGGGAACAGGACGACGCCGAGCTATGTCGCCTTCACCGAGAGCGAGAGACTCATCGGGGATGCCGCCAAGAACCAGGTCGCGATGTAAGTACACCAACTTTTAATGATTATATTGATTATATTCATAATCCGTTGGTTTCAATTAAGATTTTGGGTCTATGATTAGTCTGAAAAGATCAAGACAAATGTTTCATTGATGATTGGTTTTGATCACCCGCGCTCTCCATGATTTTCCTGCCGTCGGACCCCTCTGGATTTTCTGTCTAGTCTATGATATATAGCAAAATGCACCAAAAAAGATCGGATGGAAGGAACGGCAAACATAATACATATCTGAAACAGTATTTACATTATTCTTGGCTGTGAAAAATATATATATACCGTTTTGTTTGTTAACATTCATTCTTTTTTTTTTCTTCAAAAGGACTAGTGGTAGCACCTAGTTTATTTGTGTGAAAGTTATTTATGACTTGCATTTTTTCTATAACATGGCCTTTCCTTCGTAAATGACACAAATGTGGGGGGGGGGGGTTTCTCATTACAATCATAGATTAATGGATAATCGTGCAATTTCATTATGATAGAAGTAGACAAATGTTTGTATTCATGTATATTTTCATATTTTAATACTCGCGAATCATTAACTAAATTGTCTTACTTTTATGCAGGAACCCCGAGAACACAATCTTCGACGCCAAACGTCTGATCGGGCGGAGGTTCGATGACAAGAGCGTGCAGGCAGACATGAAGCACTGGCCCTTCACCGTGGTCAACCAGGATGGCAAGCCCGTGCCCCGGGCAGAGTACATGGGAGACACCAAGACATTCGCACCGGAAGAGATCAGCTCCATGGTGCTCACCAAGATGAGGGAGACTGCCGAGGCCTACCTAGGGCAGCGGGTCACCGATGCCGTCATCACCGTCCCCGCTTACTTCAACGATGCCCAGCGACGGGCGACCAAGGACGCTGGTATGATCGCGGGCCTCAATGTGCTCAGAATCATCAACGAGCCAACGGCAGCCGCGCTCGCGTACGGACTCGATAAGAAACAGAGTGGAGGAGAGGAGCAGCACGTGCTCATCTTTGATCTGGGAGGCGGGACCTTTGATGTATCCATCCTGGTCATCGATGATGGCATGTTTGAAGTCAAGTCGACGGCGGGAGACACCCATCTCGGAGGAGAGGACTTTGACAACCGACTCGTCAACCATCTGGCCGAGGAGTTCAAGCGCAAACACAAGAAAGACTTGAGATCGAATCCCCGGGCGCTTCGTCGTCTCCGCACTTCAGCCGAGCGAGCAAAGAGAACCCTGTCGAGCAGTGCACAAGCCAACATCGAGATTGATTCCCTCTTCGAAGGCATCGACTTCTACACCAACATCAGCAGGGCTCGCTTCGAGGAGCTGTGCGCTGATCTTTTCAGGAAATGTCTGAAACCGGTAGACCGAGCCATCATCGATGCCAAGATCGATAAAAAGACGATCGACACGGTTGTGCTGGTCGGCGGGTCGACAAGAATCCCCAAGATCCAGAAACTGCTCCAAGATTATCTCAACGGTAAGGAGCTCAATAAGTCCATTAACCCCGACGAGGCCGTCGCCTATGGTGCCGCCATCCAAGCCGCCATCTTGTCTGGTGACCAAAGCGATGAGATTAAGGATGTCCTCTTGGTCGATGTCGCTCCGCTCTCTCTCGGCATCGAAACGGCTGGAGGTGTGATGACCAAGCTGATCGAGAGAAACTCCCGCATCCCAACCACGACATCACAGACCTTCACGACGTATGTAGACAACCAGCCGGCCGTCAGCATTCGGGTGTTCGAAGGAGAGCGAGCTCTGACCAAAGACAACAACAGACTCGGACAGTTCGAGTTGTCCGGCATCCCTCCCGCTCCACGAGGTGTGCCTAAGATCGAAGTCTCGTTCGACATCGACGCAAATGGCATCATGAAAGTGATGGCGAAAGACGAGAGTACGGGTCGCAGCAACAAGATCACCATCACCAATGACAGCGGCAGGCTGTCCAAGGAGGACATCGACCGCATGGTCAACGATGCCGAGAGATTTAAAGCCGAGGACGACGCACAACGCGAGCGCATAGCCACCAGGAACCAGTTGGAGAGCTACGCTTTCAGCATCAAATCCATCGTCAACGAACCCGAGAGCAAGCTGAGCTCCGAAGACCGACAGACCATGGTCAATGCGGTCGATGACGTCATTGGGTGGTTGGATGATAACAAGGCCCTAGTGGAAAAGGAGGAATACTCGCACAAACTCGAAGAACTGCAGAAAACATGCTCGCCCATTATGGCCAAGATGCATGCCGGGGGCAGTGCCGATGGAGCCGACCATTCTGTGGGCAAGAGTGGACCAATCGTGGAGGAGGTTGACTAAATTCAGAGAAAGATAGTCCATTTATTAATTCATCATAATTCAAGAAAGCTTGGGTATTTGATTTTTAAGTGATTTGTCTTGAAGTGATTAATAAATGTAAATTCACGAGGATATTTGCGAAACACAGTCAGAACAAGGGTAAAAGAATGTATACAGTGATAATTGTTTGGAGTGATTAATAAATTCAAAGGATGTATAAAGTGGTGGATTTTGTAGTGACATGTGATGGTGGTGGTGGCGGCGGTGGTGTTTGGTGGGTATATAACCTGCTCACAACCAGACCACTTTTTATTACCTATCATGACCAACTCAATCAAACAAGAAAAACCTCGACGCAATGGGCGGTTGTTACAAAATCAAAAACCTCGCTGCAGTGGGCGCCTGCTAAATAAATTTGAAAAAGAAAAGCAATGTGAGGCTGAAAATGCATTGCATGAAGCCAAGAACATAGGTCACAAGGAGAGCTTTGTATTTCGTTCGCCCGTCCATATTGATATGTCATTAGAAGCACTTCTAAAACATAAGCTAGACATTACAATTACTAGAATTGAAGGTAAGGAGGACATTTGCAAGTTGACCGACATAAATGAGGACTTTAATTGTAGAAGAAAATTTGAAAATATGCTCATCATAACAAAGAAGACAATCAGGTGGGCCAGGCCAAAGCACTACTACGTGTACAGTGGTCCGGGTTATGGTGGTATTGCTAAACAAATAAAAACATCGGCAACGTAACACACTTTGCTGGAGCGAGGGAGAATGCGCAATTTTACATTTTGGACGAGTACAAACCATCAAAAAGCTTTACGATGCGCAACCTGAAGCGGCTGACGGGAGGAGACGCATCAAACTATGTTAACAACAAAGCCAATTTTAAGCCCCCCAAATATGCACAGCTGATTATTTTCTCCCAGCATCATCTTTTTCACGAAATGGGAAAGAAGGTGGGAACAAAGAGTTGTGGCGGTGGTGGTGGTGGTGGTAGAGTGATCAACCGGTTGGATGCCGAATTATTGAGAAGTCGTTTTAACATTATTAAGCTGGATACATTGGAGACTAGCTTGACAGAGGAGGAGGATGCCCGAAAGTATTTCATTTGATTTGGAAGTGATTAATAAATGTAAATTCACGAGGAGGACGCGTGTATCATATATTTGCGAAACACAGTCAGAAGAAGGGTAAAAGGAATTCAAACAGTTTCTACAGAATGCCATTTGAAGTGATTAATAAATGTAAATTGTGTAAATAAAGAATGTATTGTTTGTGGCTGTGTATTGAATTTGAAGTGATTAATACATGTGAGGAGGGTTCCGAAACACAGTCAGAAGAACAGTTTCTACAGTGATAATTGTTTGAAGCGATTAATAAATGCAAATTCATGATATTATACCATATATTTGCAATACATTCAGTTTCTACAGTGAATTTTTGACAGGGGCTGGTAAAAGAAATTCAAACAGTTTCTACAGTGATAATTGTTTGAAGCGATTACTAAATGCAAATTCATGATATTATACCATATATTTGCAATGCATTCAGTTTCTGCAGTGAATTTTTGACAGGGGCTGGTAAAAGAAATTCAAACAGTTTCTACAGTGGTAAAATAACTTCAAACAATTTCTAAAGTGAATTGTTTAGTAAAAGAAATTCAAACAGTTTCTACAGTGATAATTGTTTGAAGCGATTAATAAATGCAAATTCATGAGGTTGATGAATATAGTATACCATATATTTGCAATACATTCAGTTTCTACAGTGAATTTTTGACAGGGGCTGGTAAAAGAAATTCAAACAGTTTCTACAGTGGTAAAATAACTTCAAACAATTTCTACAGTGAATTGTTTTAGTAAAAGAAATTCAAAGAGTTTCTACAGTGATAATTGTTCGAAGGGCTGGCTTACCATCACACACAGAACGGCGAATGCTCCCCAGGGAGTGTGGGGTAAATTCAAACAGTTTCTACAGGGAGTGCTGTTTGAAGTGATTAATAAATGCAAAGGAGGAGGATCCAACGAAATGCACCCACCCCCCATCTTATCAAAATAAATACAACCAAATAACAATTATACTACCGCGGTTCCAACAAAATCAATTTGGTAGACAAAAGGGTGTGGCTGGCTTACCATCACACACAGAACGGCGAATGCTCCCCAGGGAGTGTGGGGTAAAATCAAACAGTTTCTACAGACGGTGACTGCTGTTTGAAGTGATTAATAAATGCAAAGGGCTGGCTTACCATCACACACAGAACGGCGAATGCTCCCCAGGGAGTGTGGGGTAAATTCAAACAGTTTCTACAGGGAGTGTGGGGTAAATTTTGAAGTGATTAATAAATGCAAAGGAGGAGGATCCAACGAAATGCACCCACCCCCCATCTTATCAAAATAAATACAACCAAATAACAATTATACTACCGCGGTTCCAACAAAATCAATTTGGTAGACAAAAGGGGGGCTGGCTTACCATCACACACAGAACGGCGAATGCTCCCCAGGGAGTGTGGGGTAAATTCAAACAGTTTCTACAGGGAGTGTGGGGTAAATTTTGAAGTGATTAATAAATGCAAAGGAGGAGGATCCAACGAAATGCACCCACCCCCCATCTTATCAAAATAAATACAACCAAATAACAATTATACTACCGCGGTTCCAACAAAATCAATTTGGTAGACAAAAGGGGCTGGCTTACCATCACACACAGAACGGCGAATGCTCCCCAGGGAGTGTGGGGTAAATTCAAACAGTTTCTACAGGGAGTGTGGGGTAAATTTTGAAGTGATTAATAAATGCAAAGGAGGAGGATCCAACGAAATGCACCCACCCCCCATCTTATCAAAATAAATACAACCAAATAACAATTATACTACCGCGGTTCCAACAAAATCAATTTGGTAGACAAAAGGGGCTGGCTTACCATCACACACAGAACGGCGAATGCTCCCCAGGGAGTGTGGGGTAAATTCAAACAGTTTCTACAGGGAGTGTGGGGTAAATTTTGAAGTGATTAATAAATGCAAAGGAGGAGGATCCAACGAAATGCACCCACCCCCCATCTTATCAAAATAAATACAACCAAATAACAATTATACTACCGCGGTTCCAACAAAATCAATTTGGTAGACAAAAGTGGCTGGCTTACCATCACACACAGAACGGCGAATGCTCCCCAGGGAGTGTGGGGTAAAATCAAACAGTTTCTACAGACGGTGACTGCTGTTTGAAGTGATTAATAAATGCAAAGGGCTGGCTTACCATCACACACAGAACGGCGAATGCTCCCCAGGGAGTGTGGGGTAAATTCAAACAGTTTCTACAGGGAGTGTGGGGTAAATTTTGAAGTGATTAATAAATGCAAAGGAGGAGGATCCAACGAAATGCACCCACCCCCCATCTTATCAAAATAAATACAACCAAATAACAATTATACTACCGCGGTTCCAACAAAATCAATTTGGTAGACAAAAGGTGGCTGGCTTACCATCACACACAGAACGGCGAATGCTCCCTAGGGAGTGTGGGGTAAAATCAAACAGTTTCTACAGACGGTGACTGCTGTTTGAAGTGATTAATAAATGCAAAGGGCTGGCTTACCATCACACACAGAACGGCGAATGCTCCCCAGGGAGTGTGGGGTAAATTCAAACAGTTTCTACAGGGAGTGTGGGGTAAATTTTGAAGTGATTAATAAATGCAAAGGAGGAGGATCCAACGAAATGCACCCACCCCCCATCTTATCAAAATAAATACAACCAAATAACAATTATACTACCGCGGTTCCAACAAAATCAATTTGGTAGACAAAAGGGGGGCTGGCTTACCATCACACACAGAACGGCGAATGCTCCCCAGGGAGTGTGGGGTAAATTCAAACAGTTTCTACAGGGAGTGTGGGGTAAATTTTGAAGTGATTAATAAATGCAAAGGAGGAGGATCCAACGAAATGCACCCACCCCCCATCTTATCAAAATAAATACAACCAAATAACAATTATACTACCGCGGTTCCAACAAAATCAATTTGGTAGACAAAAGGGGCTGGCTTACCATCACACACAGAACGGCGAATGCTCCCCAGGGAGTGTGGGGTAAATTCAAACAGTTTCTACAGGGAGTGTGGGGTAAATTTTGAAGTGATTAATA
The DNA here is from genome assembly GCA_037951105.1 of Echinarachnius parma. Taxonomy (NCBI): domain Eukaryota; kingdom Metazoa; phylum Echinodermata; class Echinoidea; order Clypeasteroida; family Echinarachniidae; genus Echinarachnius; species Echinarachnius parma. The sequence continues at coordinate 48,361 of JBAMJV010009504.1, forward strand.
AATGCAAAGGAGGAGGATCCAACGAAATGCACCCACCCCCCATCTTATCAAAATAAATACAACCAAATAACAATTATACTACCGCGGTTCCAACAAAATCAATTTGGTAGACAAAAGGGGCTGGCTTACCATCACACACAGAACGGCGAATGCTCCCCAGGGAGTGTGGGGTAAATTCAAACAGTTTCTACAGGGAGTGTGGGGTAAATTTTGAAGTGATTAATAAATGCAAAGGAGGAGGATCCAACGAAATGCACCCACCCCCCATCTTATCAAAATAAATACAACCAAATAACAATTATACTACCGCGGTTCCAACAAAATCAATTTGGTAGACAAAAGGGGGCTGGCTTACCATCACACACAGAACGGCGAATGCTCCCCAGGGAGTGTGGGGTAAATTCAAACAGTTTCTACAGGGAGTGTGGGGTAAATTTTGAAGTGATTAATAAATGCAAAGGAGGAGGATCCAACGAAATGCACCCACCCCCCATCTTATCAAAATAAATACAACCAAATAACAATTATACTACCGCGGTTCCAACAAAATCAATTTGGTAGACAAAAGGGCTGGCTTACCATCACACACAGAACGGCGAATGCTCCCCAGGGAGTGTGGGGTAAATTCAAACAGTTTCTACATGGAGTGTGGGGTAAATTCAAACAGTTTCTACAGACGGTGACTTGTGGGGTAAATTTTGAAGTGATTAATAAATGCAAAGGAGGATCCAACGAAATGCACCCACCCCCATCTTATCAAAATAAATACAACCAAATAACAATTATACTACCGCGGTTCCAACAAAATCAATTTGGTAGACAAATGGGGGGCGCCTGGTTTCTCTTCATTTCATTTCTTTCTGCCAATTAATCGCTCTTAGCTACTTAACCCTTACAACATTCATCACACAAATTCAAACAGTTTCTACAGCTGGCCGGACGGCACCCCGTGCTCCTCAAATGCACCCATAACCATCGCCTTACAACGTTTCATCACACAAACACAACCACATAGATACAAGCAACATCATGATGTGAATAAAATTGTTTTGTTTTATTTTTTATTTGCTTTATTCAAATGGGTTAACATGATATTGTTACAAACATTGAGTAATACGTCAACCAACCTATTAACTAATTATATATTATCCTCCTTCTTCTTCTTTCTCATCAATATCTACTACATAAACATGATCCCCTTCAGAATCGGAATCAAAATCAAATATCAAGTCAGCATTGATTAGGACAGAACAATATGATGGTGCTTTATTGGGCGGAAAATGAAGATTAATGATATCTTGCAGGTCAATGTCTGGTTGGTTGTTATCTACCATGTCATTTACCGGTTTCTATTCTCTTTTTTAAATACTTTATTGCCCCTTTGACTATGTATCCATGCATATTGGCGCGGTAATACAATAAACGATGGTATGCTTCTGTCATGATGGTAACCTGATGGTTCCATAGATCATCGGGGAATGGTTCGGCTAGACACGTTACCATTTTAAACAGTTCTATAGCAATAAATCCCTGCATGGTTTCCCAGTAACGCCTCCAAGTATCTACAAAAAGTGACAACAAATACATAAAATTACAGATCTACTTACAAGAATAACCAACTACTAAGTTTAATTACTACTACGCTTTGTATAATTATAAAATCTCGGCCCTACCCGGTCTGTGCGACGACTGCCGAATTGATTTCGGGCATTGCGTCACAAAGTCTTTTCCAATTGTTTGGATGCAATTTAATCCCTCTTATTCCCGGCATCATGCGACTACCGTCCACCGGGGATGGGTGATACTCCCTAATATTCACGCACACCTCGGCGCCGATTTTGTGCACTACCGCGTATTTCTTACCCCCTAACTCCACGGGGTAGCTACCGGGCTTGAACGTTGCCCTTTGCTCGTGCTGCTGTTGTTGCTGCTGGTCGTGCTCGTCCCTTACGCTAGCTTTGGTTGCGGGTATCTGTGTCGGTCTAGCCGTCTTTACTCCATCCGTATCCACGGGCCTCTGTAAAATGAGACAATATGAAATACATCACAAAGCATTTTTGGAACATTTGTTGGTGACGGGTAACCTACTTTATACTCTTTATACTATATAATTTACTTTTGTAAGACACGCATTGACAAACGGAAAACAATTTTCTATGTAATGATCATGGACATAATAAACTTCAATTCAATTCAATTCAATGTGACCTTACACCACAAAACAACCAATAAGTCTGGGGAAATGATTATACTGATTTTCACATGACATTACAGTTGAATTCTGGTACATAATTTGTCATATTCAGACAAGCCAAACCCTCAGAAGATGAGCGCCAAAGATTTGGAATATGGCCGAAGAAGTTATAAAATAAGGGAGAAACAGGCCTCCAATCAAGCGCTGTAATCTGTTATTCGATGAACCAATACAATTAAACATGATTTCTGACGATCAAAATTTCACAGAAGGTACCTTTATTCAGGAAATGAAAACAATCCTGAATTTCATATTTTAAAGCAAATTTGACTATTTAAGCTGATAACAGAGAAACTATATCCGCGACATAATGGTTGTTTTATATACATTAAAACTAAAACTTTATTAATGAAACTGGTACAAATAATTGAGAACTTACCGGCACAAGCTTCCTCTTTACAGGCGCGTTAAGGAGGTTGAGGTTGCGTGGTACTTCTACCGGTGTGTCGAGCACCGGAAAGGTTGTGCAGCTGGAAGTCGACGAACCCACTCCCGTGCTTGAGCGGGGGCTTGACATAGCCGGTGACTCTTGGACGAGCTCGAGGTTGCTGGAGGTTGTTGCTTGCATCGGCGGGAGATGTTGGTTGCCAACATTATCTGACTTTGCCACACTGGGTGATTCAAACTGTCTTTGCTGGGTAAGCTTATTACAAAAAAACACCTCGTTCTCTACCGGGCTGTAACCAACTTCCCATCCCGCTGCTATGTGGTCCTCACTCAGCGTGGCTTCCGCTAAATCGACGAGCGATGTTCGGTGGGTTCTGGCCATCCTGGTTGTTGTCGGAAGAGTGAATGATTGACTGGAGAAGTGCGTGCTATTTATAAGCTCTGCGCGGGTGCGAGCACCGGTTGCGTTCCTCACTCAGACACAAATGTCGATCAATATTACAGCGTGCTATTTATAGGGTCACTGGTGGTGATCAATATTACATTTTGTTAATTTTAATCATCATCATTATTGTGTGTAACTTTTCTTTACTTTTATCATCATCATTACGGCTGGCATATAGTTTCACAATCAGACATCGTCTTGTTATAATTGTACTGACAACTTTTTCAGTTTGCATAGACGACGAGTGACAGGATGTATGCGTGATCTAGTGATACGGTGTGTGCTATAACAAATCAATGTATATATATATATATCTATATATATGTAAAGCTATCCCATATATTACTTAAATGGATGAGCTTTCGTATTACCAAAATGGTATGGTTGTATGTAGAAATATAGTTGGATTTAGATTTAATGATGATCGAGACGTCGACCCGTACAAACGGGAAACAATGATGAAATTAAAAAAAGAACATTTTTTTACCGAACACGTACTGGTTACGACCCCACGCGGCACGTTTGGATTTTTCAAACAGTATGACAAACAAATTAAATTACATCGAGGTAACGAAACATTGGCAAACAAAATGAATTTACGGTTTGGATGTCAAATAGTAAAGGCAGACACGTTACCGGATGATGTATTAGTACACTTTAAGGACCGACTAGACGATGATAATATGTTTTTCTCTCCGGGTGGTAGGTGGAACGTTGATTATGTTAGGCAAAATTTGTTAAAGGACAAACTGGAAAGGCGGAGCAGTAACAAGCATGTGGTGCAGAAAATTGAGGAAAAGGGTGCTCTACAATGCGCAAAAGATGGTGATATTACAATTAATCAGTTAACACACGCCAAAATGTATGAAATCATGATGAAAGGGGAAGACGAAAAGGTAATACATGAACAAAAAAACATTATTCCCGGAACAAAATACACATACGTATCCTTCAAACATTTTGATGCAGACTTACGCGACCTAGAAACAAGTAAAGTCGCTTTAAATCTAGAAAGAGTAGAAAACAACGAAGAATATATCGAAAAAGACATGTCTTCTTTGATGGAGAATAATTCCAACGTAAGGCACGTTAGAAAAATGATACGGAAAAATCAGATTAAGAAAAAACATTACTATGTGTATAGTCAGTCGGGATATGGGAAATCAAGCATTGCGCGAGATATACAAATGGATTTAAACGCGGCATTTGCACCTAACGTCAACAATTTTGTTGGATTAAGAGAAAATGCGCAATTTTACATTATAGACGAATACGAGGCAAGCACAAAATTTAGTACAGCTCAACTGAAGCTCATTACCAGCGGAGATGCCAGTAACTTTGCCGGCAACAAAAAAACTCACGGTGCTGATTGGAAACCGCCCAAAGATGCTCAATTAATTATATTCTCTAATTACCACATGTTCGATGTGCATGGTATTCATGACCCAAAAGAGCCGCGTTGTCGCAAGATTAATTCGACCGACGCTCGAGCACTGCGAGATAGGTTTTATATCATCAAGTTGGATGCTATGGAAACGGGGGTGACCGAAGAAGAAGATGCAAACATGCACACAATACAAACTAAGGATTACAAAATGTGCAAAAGATTGGTTAAGGTCCAAAAGCCGAAAAGAAATCAGACATTGGTCGATTTTAATAAAAAGGCATTTTCTCTACTTTGTCAATACCACAACATCAGTTCACCGGACCTTGAACGCGAACTTAGAAAAGAGTTTAAGTACAATAATGACCAAAAACTTAACTGGAAGGCCAAATTATTTGAAGATTACCTCTTTATCAAAGACAAAATTCATTAGAGATAGTGTTACGATAGTAGAAAAAAAAAGTATTGATAAAGGACCCACCGTGGATTATGTACAATGACAGATATACAGACGTGCTGGGGAGAGAGAGAGAGAGAGAGAGAGAGCGAGAGAGAGAGAGATAGAGTGTGTGTGTGTGTGTGTGTGTGTGTGTGTGTGTGTGTGTGTGTGTGTGTGAGTGTGTGTGTGTCAGCGAGACGAGTGTGGTAAAGGGACAGAATGGGTTTGGTCAAACACCCGCATCAAGTTTCAACAATTTTTAAAATCGAAATATATACGAGGTTTCAAATGGAACGTCAATGACAATCATATATGTTTGAAGTCCATTACATTGGTTGAACCCCACTCGTATGTCAGCCATTACCACCCCTTTACCGCCCTCCAAAAAAAAAAGGGTTTGTTAACCATATTCTTGTTCATATTGTTTGTGTTGACTGGCATCAACAAAACATCCTCTAAAGCAATTACCAAACTAGCTCTTTAACAACAGTATATGATACGTGAGAGTGTCACTCGCCGTCTCTATCTGGAGTGAGGCAACCGGCCTATAAATGCCCCTATCTTTGGCTAGTTGTCATTCAAAGTTCATCAACATGACCTCGAGAAAACAACAACCCCTAGGAGTGTATCGGGAAGACATTCTTCAAAATCTCTCAAAGAGGCTCGACGAGGCTAATGCAAAAATACTGAGTTTGGAGACGCTGGTACAAGACCTGCGGAATCAAAATGAGAATCTGGACTTACAATTGACTGACGCCTTAGTAAGAGGCTATGCTCGCAAGAAGGAATTAGAGAAAATTCAACAGGGCCAATACTCGACGTGGTTGAAAAAATGGCATAAAGAGACCCAAGAAAAGGAAAAATGGCAAATTGAGCATCAAGAAAAGGAGAAAACTACTTCGTTGGAAGGAAAAGATAAAAGCAGCGAACTGACGGATATGAGAGAGCGTGCTGCGAAGCTGATGGGCCAAGTGGATGCCCTAACGAAGCTAGAAAAAGAGCATCGTAAAAGAGGTGTTGATTCTCCTGAACGAGGTTGGGCTTATCATCAAAAGGGGGACAAAAACAAATTTGCTTCCACTACCGCCCGATTTCTCACATTCAAGGACTCAAAGTGGAAGAAATCACCTACCGCAAGGTCTATGGCAGAAGCTGGATTCATATTTGAAGGTCCCGGTGATTGCTGCCGGTGTTTCCTTTCTGGCTGTGTGCTACGAAACTGGGAACCAACCGACGATCCCTGGTTGGAACATATCCGTCATTTTCCCACATGTCAGTTGGTAATCCAGCGAGAAGGATCCGACTTTGTAAATGATGTTGTGAGGAATATGACCCAATCAGCTCAACGATCATCGAGCGCGCATGATGTAATTGGTTAACCGACCATTAAGTATCAGAGTATTGTCAAAGTTGAGACATGTGTCTACCATTGTAAAATAGTATGATTTTTATATATATTTTTTTTTTGGGGGGAGGAGGAAATACTTTCATATATGTTACTGAAACAGGCCACGTGGATTACCGGGTCCCATAGCGGCTACCTATTTTTTGTTGTTAAAACACCCGTATTAATTAATTAATTAAACTTTGTACAAGCATATTCAGATTTCACACTCGCGTTTTGACAGTAATTCATAGTGATATTCATTATGATTTACATTTATTTAAAGTTGGCGCAACAAATGGCATTATAAATGGAGCTATCTGAGTAATAGTATTAAGGAGAGTACAACCCCATCTTCATTGAAAGTACAATGTACATAGTTATTACTCAATGTTTTATGTAGAACAAATTTGAGCATATTTTGCCTTGTTTTTCCATCTAAGGGCTACTGTACCATAATTATGTTAATTATGGTGTATGTATAGTTGTACGCACAGCTATACTCAGTTTATGGTTAAATAAATGAACAAACAAACAAACCCATCCCTCTGTGTATTGAATCATTATAGAGTGTGTCAAGCAGCTGATATTGGGTGTGTGTTAACCAAATCAGTGCCTAAAGAGCCCTATTTCGTTACTCTACTTGCTTCAGTTATTTTGTAATGATTTGTATTATTGCGTAAATCACTACAATTTAGAAAAATCCTTGAATTGGCAACACAACAGGTATTGGAATTCAAATGTGTGGCAAAGTCACTTCATATTTGTCTCAATGGTCATCACTAAATTGATCGGTCAACATAGTTGCCATTTTTGTAGAGGAAAACAATGATAAAATTTTCCTTAAACTACCTCTCGTCCTTGATGGGTTAATACATCGTCCTGATGCGTATGGTTAATCTAGCCAAGGTATGGTATTGAGTGTAAACGTGTGTATTGGATCTCCCTCTGGATATACTGACAATATTTGTGTTATGGTATGGGTTATGAATGTTTGATACATGTGCCCCCGTGCGTGACCCATATTCCATCCTACCAATGTTAATGCGTTCTCTGTACGTCTCATTCAGAGGGTAATTGTGTGTGTGGTTTTATTCACCACACACTGATTGTTGGGGGATTGGAATTAGTCTGAAAAAACACATCATGGATTATATCAATTTCAAATAATTAAAATAAAAAATAATGCCAAAATGATTTAGACACAAAACAACAATGCACTTAACAAACATGAAAAAAGACAAAGATAGAAAGACACGAGAGGGAAAGAGCTCTTGAAAGCAGGGGTCTAATGCTAGACTTTTCTAACACGACCCCTGCTTTCAAGGGCACATTTCATACATTGAACACCCCCCGCTACCACTTGGTGAGGAGACCTTAACCAAGGGTAGCGGGGGAACACGGTACAACGAATACAATTCTGACAGACATCGTGCCCACACGCCAAACGAAAAGTCTTTCGAGACATGTGGGCAAAATGCCTGCCAGAATTGCACACAGAACAAATTTTCTGACTTCCTCTCCCCATGGTTACGAATCAAGAAATAAACTGTTGTACAACGCGTGGAGTGAATGGGATTCAATGCACGCTGTAAACATGTTCCGACAAGTTTTAATCCGCGCGTGTTCAAGAAGCGATCAATTTGTTCAATTCAGCACCATTCATTTATGTATTTATATATTTATTCGTTATTTGATTTGTTTTGTTTAAATGAAGAAAACAAAAACAATGGGTGTATAATATACAAACGGCACGAGGGAAGAATGATTCATAAATTATCGATGGATGAATTTAATAATTAACTAAGAAACGAACAAACTGAAAACTCAACTTTTTCACACAGAGGTAAAATACCATCACCGGTCTCATGTAAAACAGATTAGCAACACTTTGATCTTCTTTACCCCAACTAAACAGATCAAAATACTCCTGTACAAATGGTCACAACCACGAGCCCACTACACTTAGTAATAATCTACCATAGTCCCACAAGATATGGAAGATTGATTGAATGCCGGACAAAACGTGACAATCTCACCCATTACTTGTGATACATATCATACTATTTGTATTTAGGATATCTAAGAATGGTTCATTATAGAGGACCGATCTTGTGCAAGATGGATTCATCTTCGAGTATTTGTGCTGATCAAAAGCTTCGAATTAAGATAGGCACAGAAAAAACAAACAACAATGGACAAACGAACGAGTGTATATGTTACGATGACTGCAGACAGACTGTGTGTAAATCTATACAATATTACAAGAAATGTATGCGAGTACAGGCTGTGTACCTGGACAAAGAAGAAGAGAATAATGATGTATGTATGGACTAAACAGCCAATATGCTACTCAGCCAGATTCCGCTCTATGCATTCATAGATTTGGTGTGCGCACGGACCAATAAGCAAGGCAGAGAGGTATTATTTTGTGCTTCATGGAACAGTTTTTACTTCTTGCATCTTATTGATTTTATAATCATTGTAAATCATGTTTTATACTCTTTTAGATTATGTATGTTTTATTTTGCTACGTCGGATAATCGGGTCAACAACCAAGAAAATACCACTCAAGTACAAATTAAGAACAACTAGCATTCCCATTGGATGGTACAAAGGGGTGTGTTTGTAGCGGGCCAGTGATTGGCCTAATTCATATAACACAATACCAGCCTCCCCCTCGGAACAACGCGCTGTGCGGGAAGGATAAGATCTCTCTCACCCGCTCTCTTTATCGCAGGAAGTCATCTGACGTGGAGAATCTGCACAATGCTGATTCAACCAATCAATGCCAACAATTTGACATTTTATTCTGTCCTTTGCTGGTCTTTGTTGGCTCCTGACCCGATAACGAAATAAACGGCTACGAAATTGACATATTTATAAAGTGCATTCAATTGCCTTTCTTATGATATAAATATGAATGAGACGCAACTTAATTTTATATGTTTTTAAGCGCAATGGAAAAAAAACTTTTTAAAGGGAATTTGGTCAAGTTATTACACTTGTTGCCTTTGTCAAATTGAAAATGTATTTATACGTTGGCAAAGAGTGAAATATTTTCTGCCTTGTCATATATCACATTTTATAATATGTTATTGCAAACTGAAGTTATCACATTTTAAAAATAATGTGTCTCCAGCCGCTTAATACTCGGGAGAGAAAGTTCGATCCGGGGAATCTGAAAGGGACGAGCGTTTAGCCTCATTAAAACATTTAAATAGCAGGGAGAGCGAATAGACCATCTAACCCATTGTAAACCCAAGTAAATATATTCATGTAGAATTAGTATAATGTTCAGCCATGTATGTGTGAAACTAAATATTACTCATTTGTACATTATTTGGAAGCTATGAAAAGACGGAACATTTACTTTTGTGATTGTGATTTCGTTTGATTTGTTAATTGTATAGTTTACTTTTCATAAATTGATAACATTTGTTAATCAAGTTATATGCTTTAGGAAGACAAAGTATTTGTAGTATATATACTTTGTCTGGATGTTTTAGTGGAATACTGTTGATACAAAGTAATAGTTATTGGAATCTGCAGTAGCAGATTGAGTGTGATGTATGAGTCATGATGATTTATTAAGATCATAAGATTATAATGAATTAATATTCCAGCAATCTTTGTTAATAATAAACATCTAATATATCGGTATGTTCCATATTAATACTGTATATTCATTAATGTTAATCTAATAATAATGAAATACTAGCTTTAACTAAATCCAACTAGATTATTATGAATTAGTATTCCAGCAATATATTTTAGGCTGAAATTATAGCGAAATATTTACATATATACATAATAACATGATCCCCCTACCCTAGTCACTGCATTCCAAACAATCTCGCCAAGTACACGACCAACTCATTCTGTACTAGTTACTGTACAACAGCAACATTAAACAAGTTTAGCACATATAACTGCTGCCGTCCCAAGGAAAAAAGGCAGTATCTACACGATTCAGCATTTTCTAGAAACTGAGATATTGACCCTTTTGTGTTTTTGCCACAGCCGCTCGGAAATAATAAACTTGTGAAGATAACTTCAGTGTGTGATTAAAGGCTATATAGGGGTCTATTTTTCTTCATACATGAACAATTGAATTTTTCGTTTAATTTTGAGATTTTCATGAAAATGTAGATACTTTGGGAAAATCCCTGGTTCGTAACCGATTTCCCCAAGGAAAAAAGCAGTATCTACATATAAATTCGGAGGGTGTTGAATCATGCCTTACGTTATGGATAAACCAATCGAAAATGTTTCGGCATATATTCTGTATGTACTATTAACATACTTTAAAGGGAAAAAAGTTTGACTAATTAAAAAGCGCCCTCTCTAGGCGAGTCACACTTTTCTTAACAAAGAACTTATTGGCCCATATTTCTGCAATGAAAGGAAATACGAAGCATGAATTGTATTCATTAACCACGCAAAAATGATTGTTTATACATTTGTTATGAAAGTGTATGAGTTAAAGTGAAAACAAAACTTTGTTGATAAAGAGCGCCCTCTCTTATCAAGTCTGAAGTTACTTTAAATATGGAATAATGCATCTTACAGTCTGTGCATTGTGTGAATGTGGCAGAGGTACACGCACTTTCATGCATACTTGAATAGCCTTTGTCACAAACTCTGCGCTTTATAGAAGAATGTTGGTCGTATTGCAAAATGCACTTATATGTTAAATTTGCTTCAATGTTTTGTGCTTCACAATTCATACAAGTAATGAAATTTGTTTATACAAGATATAACTATTATAAATGCGCATTATTCATATTGTTTGCTTATCAATAATTTGTTTGTCTTGTGGCGAGACTAGCTGTGTAGATACTGCTTTTTTCCTTGGGGAAAGTGGAGGTTGACTGTAGATACTGCATTTGAGGGTTGGGAAAAAATGGTGTTCCCAAATTTTTTTCAGAAAACTGAATGTATCACATGAAAGAGCATTGTTTATTGAGTATTTTTCTGCAAAAAAGTGAAAATCAACAAAAATGTCAGATACTGCGTTTTCCTTGGGAGGGCAGAACTATTACTATGTTTTAGCGGAATACTTTTGATAAATATAATATAATATAATATAATATAATATAATATATGGGGTGTCTCGGAAAGAATACAACACCTACGATCGTTAATTTCATCAACACCATCGACTAAATGTTATTTGTTTTTTGGTTGATTGGGTAGAACATTCTTTTTCCAACAACATGATACCATGATCATTGATTTTGGGTAAGGCGTTTGGATCCTAGGGTAATTTTTCTGAGGCAATGTCGTTTCCTAAATTTGCTTTTTCGTCTTCAGCGATCCTCGGAACACTTAGGCATTCTCGCCCCACCACCCCCATAGAAAATGTGAGCCATACCGTACAGGATGACGCAACATTGTCTTCTTTATCAAAGGGCATGTAGTAGTTCTTCTGTGTATGGGAGGCCGTGAGGCGAGATTGTCTCAGTGTAATACAGTCAAACCTGTCTTAGCGGCCACCTGTCTATAGCAGCCAACCTGTCTATAGTGGCCATCAAAAGTTATCCCCTGCAAGGAAAAACAGTACTATTGAACCTGTCTATAGTGGCCACCTGTCTACAATGGCCACTATTCTTGACTCCCTTGGGTGGCCACTATACACAGGTTTGACTGTACATGTATATAAAAGTATATAATATATACTGTATATATGAAGAGTTTAATTCCAAAAGGCGCTAAATCCACTTTTGGTGTTTCCGAGTAAATCAAGGTTTTCTGATAGACCACTTTTGCTTCAACAAAACTGCAAGATTTTTACACAGTTCAAAGATATACCCCCAAACATAATTAAAATGATGTTTAAAGAAATCCTGCTTTAGTAGTTTTTTTTTAATATTTTTTTGTTTTATTATTTTTTTTTGGATTTAGTGCCTTTTGGAATTAAACAAGGATTTGGTGCCTTTTGGAATTAAAATTTTGACTCGTCATTCCACATTTCAAAATCTTAACTTTTTTTCTTCATTTTGTTAATGGTCTGATATGAAACAATACTCTTTAAATCATAATTCTAGTTATAACACACACATATCTATTCCATTAAACACATTGACAGCCAGCATTATGTTGAACATACTTCTCACATCTTATCATTCAAGACATTTTTGCTCCACGCTTTTTTCAATCAAAATGTAACACATTTTACAAAAGGTAAGTGCATGGGCAACTTCAATCATGATAATGTTCTCACTATTTAACTGAAGAGCACTATGAATGAAAACAACCACTCCGCACATTTCTAATATTGACAAAATAAACAAGCAGTTAAGACTATTATCCTGTGAAATTTGAAAATCTTGCAAATTTGCTTTACTCATCATCTCATCTCATAAAGGTGAATTAATCAAGACATACAAACACTTGTATGTAATTAAGTTTCCATACAATCTTGTAAATTAACAGTTTTTTTTAACAGTAGGCCTACGTGCCAGTGGATGGGGTGGGGGGGCTGGCGCGTACGTACCCCACCCCCAAATTCAGAAAGATCCACTTTTTGCTGGTCTCTGGTCCACTTTTTACCAGTCTGGACCATCTTAACTGGCTTACATGACTCTCAGCCTATAAACTCTCAGCCTCGGAAACTGTTGCTGAGTGGTCTTGGTCCTGTGTTGGTAAATTATGCAACTCCCCATGAAAATTCCTGGCTACAGGCTTTTAACAGTAGGTGCCAGGGGGTGGGGGGGGGGGGGGCGTACGTACCCTACCCCCCAAATTCAGAAAGATCCACTTTTTTCCGGTCTCGAGTCCACTTTATACAGGTCTGAGTCGACTGGCTTGTTAAACACGACTCTCAGCCTATGATCTCGGCCTCGTAATTGTTGGCGAGTAGTCTCGGTGCCGTTTTGGTAAATTATGCACCTAGTCCAGTAGTCATCTCTAGGGCCTAGAAATGTTCATAAGTACAATGTTTTTTTTTGCTATTCATGTTCTAAATGGTTTATAGAGAAAATTCAGCTTTGTTGCCACCTCGGCAACATTGAGCAATTTTTTTTATAAGCATTATAAAGATAATGAGCTAATTTGCATAATTCTGAAATAAGGTCAGAGGTCATTTGCTATCCAGGAATAGTGCAAACATAATGAAAACTATTATTTAAAGGTGTTTTGGGATAATGAATTCATTTCCGGTGCCCATTTGCATTTGTTTCAATCATGTTCTACATATGTATTGAAGATATTTAAGCTTTGTTGCCACCTTGGCAACAATCAGCAATGCATATAATTAGCATAATTAGGTTTTTCACCTAATTTGCATATTCCCAGAAATCAAGTAAAATCGTATATATTCTGAACCCAAAAACTAGAAATTACGAGTAATACCTCTTTTCCAAGGTTTTTTTGGGCAACAAATCCATTTCTGATACTTAATTCAACACAAAACCATGGCAACCCACATACATCCAAGATGGCCGCCTTTGGCTTTTGTAAGGAGAGAATGTTATTAGTCTGTTTGATCGCATTTATTTCATAAATGTATTATTTTTTACTGTTAAAACCAAACTGAATTATGAGTCCAGTATTCTAGTTGCCTATTCCAATGATTGAAATAAAATAAAAAGATCATCCCGAGCTATTGGATTTCAGGGTGTTGCCCATATGGCACACGCAAATAAGCATCGGAAATGGATTCCTTACCCCAAAACACCTTTAAATAACAGTTTTCATTATGTTTGCTCTATTTCTAGATAGCAAATGACCTCTGACCTTATTTCAGAAATATGCAAATTAGCTCATTATCTTTATAATGCTTATACAAAAAATTGCTCAATGTTGCCGAGGTGGCAACAAAGCTGAATTTTCTCTATAAACCATTTAGAACATGAATAGCAAAAAAAACATTGTACTTATGAATGTCTCCAGGTCTAATACACGACATATAGAACCGTCTACTGGACTAACCTCCCCAAGACAATTCTTGGCTACTGGCCTGCACATTTTCTGGAAATGTAAGGGAGCCTGGCAGGTATCGCTTGTTTGGGGTATTGTTCCTGCCGTAGTTAGACGAACAGCAGCAGAATGCTTACATGTGGTCCCTGATCTTCTCCTTCTGTTCATTGAAGTTTTCACCTTTCATGGCGCCCTCCTCGTCTCTGGTTATGGGTTACTGTTGTTCTGCCAGGCGTCATTTCATCAGGTTGCCGAGACGTTTCATGCCGAAAGCAAGGATGGCCTGGGAGCTCACCGAGCACACCTCCACTCGTGTCATAATCTATAAATTGAAAGTGAAACATTGTAAATGGAAAGTTGGTTATTAACTGAATGTAATAAGGTTGTTTTTTAACATGGCTGAGAAGACTGCTACATTTTCAGCTACCTGTATTATTCATAAAAGATAATCAAAACAAAAAAACCTAATCACACAAAGCACAAATGACAGATTTATTATAGTAGAATTTATTTTATTTTCAAAATTTGTATTGAATAAACAAGTTTTAAATAATAAGCATGAACTAACCCCCCCTATCACCATAGCAAGAATACCCTAAACAACTACAAAACTCAATTTAATACAACATCATTGCAATGAGATATTTTATATCAACAATCTTCTTTGCCCACAAATTACAATTCAGGCCTGTAGCCAGGGGAGTTTTTTAAAATAAATAAAAAATACAAAAATCAGAAAGGGCCACTTTTTGCCGGTCTCGAGTCCACTTTTCACAGTTATCGGCTTACACGACTCGCAGCCTGTGGTCTCGGCCTTAACATTTTTTGGTAAGTGGTCTCGGTCCCGTTTTTTGTAAATTAGGCGCCTCCCCATGAAAAATCCTGGCTACGGGTCTGCAATTAAAACAGACGACTCAAATGAAAACTTACCTGAAATGTTGGGGCAAAGTTCCGCCCTTCTCTTTGGTTGCAGACCATGTCCTAACTCGATGGCGCATGACAGGATTGGCACATGATGAACGAAGCTTGTTTGAGTCTCTGTAGCTCAGTCCCGGAAAGTTTCTGTGATGTCTCCTAGCTGTGAGGCATGTGTTGACATCCAATGGCTGACGGTTTCCCTATTCTGCCAGGCGTCATTTCATCAGGTTGCCGAGACGTTTCATGCCGAAAGCAAGGATGGCCTGGGAGCTCACCGAGCACACCTCCACTCGTGTCATAATCTGTAAATTGAAAGTGAAACATTGTAAATGGAAAGTTGGTTATTAACTGAATGTAATAAGGTTGTTTTTTAACATGGCTGAGAAGACTGCTACATTTTCAGCTACCTGTATTATTCATAAAAGATAATCAAAACAAAAAAACCTAATCACACAAAGCATACATGACAGATTTATTATAGTAGAATTTATTTTATTTTCAAAATTGGTATTGAATAAACAAGTTTTAAATAATAAGCATGAACTAACCCCCCCTATCACCATAGCAAGAATACCCTAAACAACTACAAAACTCAATTTAATACAACATCATTGCAATGAGATATTTTATATCAACAATCTTCTTTGCCCATAAATTAGGCGCCTCCCCATGAAAAATCCTGGCTACGGGTCTGCAATTAAAACAGACGACTCAAATGAAAACTTACGTGAAATGTTGGGGCAAAGTTCCGCCCTTCTCTTTGGTTGCAGACCATGTCCTAACTCGATGGCGCATGACAGGATTGGCACATGATGAACGAAGCTTGTTTGAGTCTCTGTAGCTCAGTCCCGGAAAGTTTCTGTGATGTCTCCTAGCTGTGAGGCATGTGTTGACATCCAATGGCTGACGGTTTCCCTATTCTGCCAGGCGTCATTTCATCAGGTTGCCGAGACGTTTCATGCCGAAAGCAAGGATGGCCTGGGAGCTCACCGAGCACACCTCCACTCGTGTCATAATCTGTAAATTGAAAGTGAAACATTGTAAATGGAAAGTTGGTTATTAACTGAATGTAATAAGGTTGTTTTTTAACATGGCTGAGAAGACTGCTACATTTTCAGCTACCTGTATTATTCATAAAAGATAATCAAAACAAAAAAACCTAATCACACAAAGCATACATGACAGATTTATTATAGTAGAATTTATTTTATTTTCAAAATTTGTATTGAATAAACAAGTTTTGAATAATAAGCATGAACTAACCCCCCCTATCACCATAGCAAGAATACCCTAAACAACTACAAAACTCAATTTAATACAACATCATTGCAATGAGATATTTTATATCAACAATCTTCTTTGCCCACAAATTACAATTCAGGCCTGTAGCCAGGGGAGTTTTTTTAAATAAATAAAAAATACAAAAATCAGAAAGGGCCACTTTTTGCCGGTCTCGAGTCCACTTTTCACAGTTATCGGCTTACACGACTCGCAGCCTGTGGTCTCGGCCTTAACATTTTTTGGTAAGTGGTCTCGGTCCCATTTTTGTAAATTAGGCGCCTCCCCATGAAAAATCCTGGCTACGGGTCTGCAATTAAAACAGACGACTCAAATGAAAACTTACGTGAAATGTTGGGGCAAAGTTCCGCCCTTCTCTTTGGTTGCAGACCATGTCCTAACTCGATGGCGCATGACAGGATTGGCACATGATGAACGAAGCTTGTTTGAGTCTCTGTAGTTCAGTCCCGGAAAGTTTCTGTGATGTCTCCTAGCTGTGAGGCATGTGTTGACATCCAATGGCTGACGGTTTCCCTATTGATAAAACAAAGTCAAAAGTGCATTGTAAACATCGGGTATTCTACAAAAACAAGGGACAATGTTTCCTACATACTTCAAAAAAAATTAGTTTGCACTCTGCAGTCACAAAATGTTAGTTAATGCAGATATTTTGTTAATAGACACCAAAATAATTTTATGTCATGATGTAATGTAGGCTTATAACTTTTATCCATTCTATACTGCACCAGGGCAAATAGAGGTCATGTTGATACTTGTAACGCACATCTCCACGCAACCATCCATGCGCCATGTCGGGGCTAGACTGAAAATGTACCAATAGTCTGACACGAGCAGCTAAGCTACTAGCTTCCTGTTGAATTGTGAATGGAAAGTACCATACTTATGGAGCGAGACTCTCGATGTATCCGTTTACGTTCGAAGCTTGCCCCATGACGGTTATTGTACTCGCCACTCACAATTCAATGGTAGAGCCAATATAGCTGCTCGGTATAAGGTGTACATCATTTTACAAAATGCAAGAGACATCTTTATGGAGCTGCCGCACACAAAGTTGTCATAATATTGTTCATATTCAAGAAAATATATTTAAGAAAACAGTTAATTGATTAATAGGAACCAATTTCAGCTCAGTGTGTTAAAAGTGATTTAAGAAGTTTTTGATTTAAGCGCCAACCCATGGGCCATACAGTATGGATTCACTTGTAAACTAGCGCTGCCAAGTCTACATCCACTGTCTGACTACCGACGACGACGTCGACTACGACTACCTACTACGTCTACGAGTACGAGTCGCGGCTGGCGCTAGATTAAAATTTCAACTGTACCGATGAGTTATGCACGTCTTATATCGCTTTAATAACACACTTTGTTTCTGGCAATTTATTTTAGTTATGTCTCATGATACTACATGCAAAATTGTAAGTTACAATACATTCATATGCGTTGAACTCAACACACACAAAAATGAGTAGGTGGGACTAAACTTACCGGATTTCTCGATTTCACTGTCTTTATCTTGTGTTTTGCACACTCACTGCCATTGTGCTTCCTTATTCTAGGATTATAGATTATGTCCACAGGCTCTCCTCTCTCATCCATGGTGTTATATTAGCTGAGCACTCTCAAAATACTGTAAAACTGTGAAATATGATCGACGGTGACGACATAGTAACAAGGGTAAAATATGTCGTCAATATCCGGTCACTGGAACAATACTGCGCTGTGATTGGTCAAAACAGGCCAAGCCCCCACCAAGCCCCCAAATCGTGGATAGGGTGGCCCCGAAATAACGGAACGGGGTACTCGGAAAACTATGGAAAGCTGTGTGGCAAGATTGTCTCAGTGTAATACATGATACATGGATAATTTGAGAGATATGATAGTACATAGCATTTTAGAAATACATTATTCTATGTAAACCACGCTATACCCTTTTAGAAACCCCCCTTTAACTAAATCCCTTGGGCATTTGAAATAGTTCCAATCTTATTCAAAGATGCTCACATTGTTTTATCCCGTGGATAATTTGAGAGATACGATAGTACATAACATTTTAGGAATACATTATTCTATGTAAACCACGCTATACCCTTTAAGAAATCCCCCCCTTTAACTAAATCCCTTGGGCATTTGAAATAGTTCCAATCTTATTCAAAGATGCTCACATTGTTTTATCCGGTGGATAACATTTTAGGAATACATTATTCTATGTAAACCACGCTATACCCTTTAAGAAACCCCCTTTAACTAAATCCCTTGGGCATTTGAAATAGTTCCAATCTTATTCAAAGATGCTCACATTGTTTTATCCGGTGGATAATTTGAGAGATACGATAACATAACATTTTAGGAATACATTATTCTATGTAAACTACGCTATACCCTTTAAGAAACCCCCTTTAACTAAATCCCTTGGGCATAGTCACTTTGTGCACTATGCAGTAGCCCCACTCCCCCAATCACCAGATTATTGTAGGCACGCCCCACGCATCATTATATTGTTCAAAGAGTGAACGAAATCCCTTTGGTCAGATTTGTAAAACAGGTGTGAACAACACAATCAGTCGATTTGTCATTATTAAATTCATATTAGGGTTATTAGGGTTTTTATTACTATACTAGCCATCGGTCAATGTCGATAAAGATGTTGACATGCTATTTTTGGATCGCTCAATTTGGTGTGTGCACCCAAATTGTCTTCATTCTCTATCCAAACAATTGTCAGAGAAAGTCGTGTATTTATTGTGTGCAGCGTTAATTTCTTCTTTTGATCATAGCAGCAATTAGGGGTAAGTTCACATTTTAATTATATTTCTCTTGTTTAATTAAGTTAACCATAACAATGAGTAGGTGGATATTTGTTAATTGAAATGTGCTATTGTTATATTAGCACAGGATGAAGAGTCAAGAGTTTTGAATTGATATATTTCATATATTTGTTTTGCAAGAAATATTGTCACGAATTATGAGAAGAAGTCAATATAGTCATGTAGAATTAGTATAATGTTCAGCCATGTATGCGTGAAACTAAATATTACTCATTTGTACATTATTTGGAAGCTATGAAAAGACGGAACATTTACTTTTGTGATTGTGATTTCGTTTGATTTGTTAATTGTATAGTTTACTTTTCATAAATTGATAACATTTGTTAATCAAGTTATATGCTTTAGGAAGACAAAGTATTTGTAGTATATATACTTTGTCTGGATGTTTTAGTGGAATACTGTTGATACAAAGTAATATTTATTGGAATCTGCAGTAGCAGACTGAGTGTGAGGTATGATTCATGATGATTTATTAAGATCATAAGATTATGAAGAGAAATATTTTGGTTGAATTTAAGATGAAACCGCGTTGGCTGGGATAACAGCAAACCATTTTTTCTTTCTGAAATATAAGCAAAGTCTTTCTGCTGAAATTACAGCAGAATGTTCTGGCTGAATTTACGCTTAAACATTTTAGCTGAAATTACATCAAAATATTTCGGTCGAATTTAAATATGAAACTTACTAATTTTACAAATTAAACAACTGAATCTCTGTTGAAGCTAAATATACTCCGCAAAAAAAAGAAACTGGACACTTGTATGAGACCAAATATTTCGTATTCATTAACGATAAAATATATGATATTGTATATCAAGTTAAAGATAATATTACCCTCTTCAATATTTGCATAAAATACAGATGAAATCATTCATGCATGACTTGTCACGGTCAACTAACCACACCAAGGTCTGTTTTAAAAAATAGCAAAAATGGAACATCCACGCAACCATATAAATTTTGATAAACATAATCTAAAACGCTATATTCATGAGATGGCATATTTTTTCATTACAAATGTGACCTTTTCTATCTTCATCTCAATAAAGAGAATAAATGAAGACAAATTGTGAACGTTTTAGGTGGTATTTTAATCAAAAGTAACAAAATGGGGAATTCCATGGCAAAGCTTTATTAGTCAAAACCACAGTTTGTGCCCTTACTTCAGCATGAAAATTGTATAGATTCTTCTCAAGAATTCTACCGTAGTCCAAAGATCTTCAAAACCTGAAGTCACCCTTGGTCAAACAGTTGGGCAGTCTTTAACATGCCATCTCTCTAGGTAAATATGGTTAAAATAGCAGTGGACACATGAAATAGACAAGCTTCATGCCTATAATACAGACCAGTATGATAATGCTCTCATAACCTGGCCCTGTTTTATTAACAAATTTGTATTTCCAGAGTTTGTTCATAACAATAAAGTTGAATAATGTCATAATTTAGTTGCCCCGCTCATCTTGTTTTAAGTGAAACGCTTTTACTATCATTGTAGTCGAATGGTGTGGTCCCTCATTGTTTTGCTATTTTTGAAAACAGACCTTGCTATTGTTAATTGACCATGGCATTCCATGCATGAACGATTACACCTTTAAGTTATTCCATGCATGTAGAGGACTAAATTCCCTTTAATTTGATATATGATCATGTACACTTTATCGTACATTAGTATGAAATATTTCAACTCATACAAGTGTCCAGTTTCTTTCTTTTTTTCGTAGTATACATGTACTAAAACGAGGAATTAACAATTACTAAACAGGTATTCTCTATTCAAGCCTTTTTAACAATTACATCTACAATTGTCTACATCTTACAACTTTATAAATACATATAGTATGCGCTTCTTACTAAGGCTAAGGCTAGAGCCACTAATCAAATAAATCCCTCACTTCTCTCAGTTCCCAGTTTTCTCGAGCCCGGTGTGGTTTAATCTCCTGTCCACACTATGTTCGTCAAGCCTAGGGAATCTTCTTATTCTCACTATCATAATCCCACACCACTGACTGGCCGCGTTCACACTGCACCTCCAAATGTGTATAAATGCATAACTAGCCACTTTCACACTGAAGTTGTACTCCGGTTTAAGTATATAACTCTACTATACTTTGTGTGCATTTCAATATACTTTCTACATTATCAATATGGATGATGATACGGTATAATTATCCATATTGTCTAATCTTGAACAGGCAAAGTACTTTAAAGGGGTAGTTTAGTTTTGGTAGAGAGGGCGCTGCGCATCACAATTTCTTTGTGAGGTGATGAAAAACTGAGTGTCGAATTTGAGAGAACATGCAATGTTAATGGCAGAATAAACTTTATTTGGTCAAAATCGACCCAGAAACGGCTGAAATATCAATAAATATATCTGATCTT